>JAUJYP020000338.1:0-132577 GCA_030674075.2 Linum usitatissimum
AACTTTATTTGCCTATTATTTGAAGGGCTCAACATGGTGAAACCTCAATTTGTAGCCATTCCCTACACGTGAAATATTAGCCCATTTAAAAAGTTCTAATTTCCACCTCAGAATTTGTCAATTTCCAAAGGGAACGGCTATGGAAATGAACCATTTTGACATGAAAATTTCAAATTTCCAAATCGATTAGTATTTGACATGCATGTTGTAAATAACTTAAAAGCTAAGTTTCATCATAATGACCGCTTGAAATAATTGGATTATGAATTTTAAAATCATATTAACTCGATATTGTTTTATCATGTGAAGAAATATTATCTAACTTTATTTGCCTATTATTTGAAGGGCTCAACATGGTGAAACCTCAATTTGTAGCCATTACCTACACGTGAAATATTTGCCCATTTAAAAAGTTCTAATTTCCACCTCAAAATTTGTCAATTTCCAAAGGGAACGCCTATGGAAATGAACCATTTTGACATGAAAATTTCAAATTTTCAAATCGATTAGTATTTGACATGCATGTTGGAAATAACTTAAAAGCTAAGTTTCATCATAATGACCCCTTGAAATAATTGGATTATGAATTTTAAAATCATATTAAGTCGATATTGTTTTATCATGTGAAGAAATATTATCTAACTTTATTTGCCTATTATTTGAAGGGATCGACGTGGTGAAACCTCAGTTTGTAGCCATTCCGTACACGTGAAATATTAGCCCATTTAAAAAGTTCTCATTTCCACCTCAAAATTTGTAAATTTCCGAGAACGCCTATGGAAATGAACCATTTTGACATGAAAATTTACAAATTTTCAAATCGATTAGTTTTTGACATGCATGTTGGAAATAACGTAAAAGCTAAGTTTCATCATAATGACCGCTTGAAATAATTGGATTATGAATTTTAAAATCATATTAACTCGATATTGTTTTATCATGTGAGAAAATATTATCTAACTTTATTTGCCTATTATTGAGGAGCTCAACATGGTGAAACCTCAATTTATAGCCATTACTTATACACGTGAAATATTTGCCCATTTAAAAAGTTCTAATTTCCACCTCAAAATTTGTCAATTTCCAAAGGGAACGCCTACGGAAATGAACCATTTTCACATGAAAATTTCAAATTTTCAAATCGATTAGTATTTGACATGCATGTTGGAAATAACTTAAAAGCTAAGTTTCATCATAATGACCCCTTGAAATAATTGGATTATGAATTTTAAAATCATATTAACTCGATATTGTTTTATCATGTGAAGAAATATTATCTAACTTTATTTGCCTATTATTTGAAGGGATCAACATGGTGAAACCTCAATTTGTAGCCATTCCCTACACGTGAAATATTAGCCCATTTAAAAATTTCTAATTTCCACCTCAAAATTGTGTAAATTTCCAAAGGGAACACCTATGGAAATGAACCATTTTGACATGAAAATTTCAAATTTTCAAATCGATTAGTATTTAACATGCATGTTGGAAATAACTTAAAAGGTAAGTTTCATCATAATGACCCCCAGAAATAATTTGATTATGAATTTTAAAAATCATATTAACTCGATATGGTTTTATCATGTGAATAAATATTATATAACTTTATGTGCCTATTATTTGATGGGCTAAACATGGTGAAGCCTCCAAATTTTAACCATTACCTACACGAGAGAATATTAGCCCATTTAAAAAGTTCTAATTTTCAACTCAAAATTGTGTAAATTTCCAAAGGGAACAGCCTTTGCGAAATGAACCATTTCGATACGAAAATTCCAAATCTTCAAATCGATTAGTATTTTTTATGCGTGTTTTCAAATAACTTGAAAGCTATGTTTCATCATAACGACCCCCTCGAAATAATTGGATTATGAATTTGAAAATCATATTAACTCGATATTGTTTTATCATGTGAAGAAATATTATCTAACTTCATGTGCCAATTATTTGAAGGGCAAAATATGGTGAAACCACAATTTTTTTAACCATTACCTACACGAGAAATATTATCCCATTTAAAAAGTTCTAATTTTCACCTCAAAATTTGTAAATTTCCAAAGGGAACACCTATGGAAATGAACCATTTTGACATGAAAATTCCAAGTTTTCAAATCGATTAGTATTTTACATGCATGTTGGAAATAACCTTGAAAGCTATGTTTCATCATAATGACCCCCTGAAATAATTCGATTATGAATTTGAAAATCATATTAACTCGATATTGTTTTATCATGTGAAGAAATATTATCTAACTTCATGTACCAATTATTTGATGGGCAAAACATGGTGAAACCTCAATTTTTAACCATTACCTTTTTACACGAGAAATATTAGCCCATTTAAAAAGTTCTAATTTTCAACTCAAAATTGTGTAAATTTCCAAAGGGAACACCTATGGAAATGAACCATTTTGACATGAAAATTTCAAGTTTTCAAATCGATTAGTATTTTACATGCATGTTGGAAATAACTTCGAAAGCTAAGTTTCATCATAATGACCCCTGAAATAATTGGATTATGAATTTGAAAATCATATTAACTCGATATTGTTTTATCATGTGAAGAAATATTATCTAACTTCATGTACCAATTATTTGAAGGGCAAAATATGGTGAAACCTCAAATTTTAACCATTACCTACACGAGAAATATTAGCCCATTTAAAAAGTTCTAATTTTCACCTCAAAATTGTGTAAATTTCCAAAGGGACACCTATGGAAATGAACCATTTTGACATGAAAATTTCAAGTTTTCAAATCGATTAGTATTTTACGCATGTTGGAAATAACTTGAAAGCTAAGTTTCATCATAATGACCCCCTGAAATAATTGGATTATGAATTTGAAAATCATATTAACTCGATATTGTTTTATCATGTGAAGAAATATTATCTAACTTTATGTACCTATTATTTGATGGGCAAAACATGGTGAAACCTCAAATTTTAACCATTACCTACACGAGAAATATTAGCCCATTTAAAAGTTCTAATTTCCACCTCAAAATTTGTAAATTTCCAAAGGGAACACCTATGGAAATGAACCATTTTGACATGAAAATTTCAAGTTTTCAAATCGATTAGTATTTTACATGCATGTTGGAAATAACTTGAAAGCTAAGTTTCATCATAATGACCCCCTAAAATAATTGGATTATGAATTTTAAAATCATATTAACTCGATATTGTTTTATCATGTGAAGAAATATTATCTAACTTCATGTACCTATTATTTGAAGGGCAAAACATGGTGAAACCTCAAATTTTAGCCATTACCTACACGTGAAATATTAGCCCATTTTAAAAAGTTCTAATTTTCACCTCATAATTTGTCAATTTCCAAGGGAACACCTATGGAAATGAACCATTTTGACATGAAAATTTCAAATTTTCAAATCGATTAGTATTTAACATGCATGTTGGAAATAACTTAAAAGCTAAGTTTCATCATAATGACCCCACTTGAAATAATTGGATTATGAATTTTAAAATCATATTAACTCGATATTGTTTTATCATGTGAAGAAATATTATCTAACTTCATGTACCTATTATTTGAGAGGCTTAACATGGTGAAACCTCAATTTTTAGCCATTACCTACATGTGAAATATTAGCCCATTTAAAAAGTTCTAATTTTCACCTCAAAATTTGTCAATTTCCAAAGGGAACACCTATGGAAATGAACCATTTGACATGAAATTTCAAATCTTCAAATCGATTAGTATTTGACATGCATGTTGAAATAACTTAAAAGCTAAGTTTCATCATAATGACACCCTAAAATAATTGGATTATGAATTTTAAAATCATATTAACTCGATATTGTTTTATCATGTGAAGAAATATAATCTAACTTCATGTACCTATTATTTGAAGGGCTTAACATGGTGAAACCTCAATTTTTAGCCATTCCCAACATACATGTCAAATATTAGCCCATTTAAAAAGTTCTAATTTTCACCTCAAAATTTGTCAATTTCCAAAGGGAACACCTATGGAAATGAACCATTTTGACATGAAAATTTCAAATTTTCAAATCGATTAGTATTTTACATGCATGTTGGAAATAACTTGAAAGCTAAGTTTCATCATAATGACCCCCCGAAATAATTGGATTATGAATTTGAAAATCATATTAACTCGATATTGTTTTATCATGTGAAGAAATATTATCTAACTTCATGTACCAATTATTTGAAGGGCAAAACATGGTGAAACCTCAAAAATTAACCATAACACCCACGAGAAAAATAAGCCCGTGTAAAAAATGTAATAATTAACAACGAAAAGGGGGTAGGGGGGAGGGGGAATTTCCAAAGGGAACACCTATGGAAATGAACCATTTTGACATGAAAATTCCAAGTTTTCAAATCGATTAGTATTTTACATGCATGTTGGAAATAACTTGAAAGCCAAGTTTCATCATAATGACCCCCCGAAATAATTGGATTATGAATTTGAAAATCATATTAACTCGATATTGTTTTATCATGTGAAGAAATATTATCTAACTTCATGTACCAATTATTTGAAGGGCAAAACATGGTGAAACCTCAAATTTTAACCATTACCTACACGAGAAATATTA
Source organism: Linum usitatissimum (assembly GCA_030674075.2). NCBI lineage: Eukaryota > Viridiplantae > Streptophyta > Magnoliopsida > Malpighiales > Linaceae > Linum > Linum usitatissimum. The sequence continues at coordinate 4,590 of JAUJYP020000338.1, forward strand.
GCCCATTTAAAAAGTTCTAATTTTCACCTCAAAATTTGTAAATTTCCAAAGGGAACACCTATGGAAATGAACCATTTTGACATGAAAATTCCAAGTTTTCAAATCGATTAGTATTTTACATGCATGTTGGAAATAACTTGAAAGCTATGTTTCATCATAATGACCCCTGAAATAATTGGTTTATGATTTTGAAATTCATTTTAACTCGATATTTTTTTATCATGTGAAGAAATATTATCTAACTTCATGTACCAATTATTTGAAGGGCAAAACATGGTGAAACCTCAAATTTTAGCCATTACCTACACGAGAAATATTAGCCCATTTAAAAAGTTCTAATTTTCACCTCAAAATTTGTAAATTTCCAAAGGGAACACCTATGGAAATGAACCATTTTGACATGAAAATTCCAAGTTTTCAAATCGATTAGTATTTCACATGCATGTTTGAAATAACTTGAAAGCTAAGTTTCATCATAATGACCCTTTGAAATAATTGGATTATGAATTTGAAAATCATATTAACTCGATATTGTTTTATCATGTGAAGAAATATTATCTAACTTCATGTACCAATTATTTGAAGGGCAAAACATGGTGAAACCTCAAATTTTAACCATTACCTACACAAGAAATATTAGCCCATTTAAAAAGTTCTAATTTTCACCTCAAAATTTGTAAATTTCCAAAGGGAACACCTATGGAAATGAACCATTTTGACATGAAAATTTCAAATTTTCAAATCGATTAGTATTTTACATGCATGTTGGAAATAACTTGAAAGCTAAGTTTCATCATAATGACCCCTGAAATAATTGGATTATGAATTTGAAAATCATATTAACTCGATATTGTTTTATCATGTGAAGAAATATTATCTAACTTCATGTACCAATTATTTGAAGGGCAAAACATGGTGAAACCTCAAATTTTAGCCATTACCTACACGAGAAATATTAGCCCATTTAAAAAGTTCTAATTTTCACCTCAAAATTTGTAAATTTCCAAAGGGAACACCTATGGAAATGAACCATTTTGACATGAAAATTTCAAGTTTTCAAATCGATTAGTATTTTACATGCATGTTGGAAATAACTTGAAAGCTAAGTTTCATCATAATGACCCTATGAAATAATTGGATTATGAATTTTAAAATCATATTAACTCGATATTGTTTTATCATGTGAAGAAATATTATCTAACTTCATGTACCAATTATTCGAGGGGAAAAATAGGGGAAACCCATTTGATGGGCAAAAACATGAACCATTACCTACACGAGAAATATTAGCCCATTTAAAAAGTTCTAATTTTCACCTCAAAATTTGTAAATTTCCAAAGGGAACACCTATGGAAATGAACCATTTTGACATGAAAATTCCAAGTTTTCAAATCGATTAGTATTTTACATGCATGTTGGAAATAACTTGAAAGCTAAGTTTCATCATAATGACCCCCGAAATAATTGGATTATGAATTTGAAAATCATATTAACTCGATATTGTTTTATCATGTGAAGAAATATTATCTAACTTCATGTACCAATTATTTGAAGGGCAAAACATGGGGAAACCTCAAATTTTAGCCATTACCATACACGAGAAATATTAGCCCATTTAAAAAGTTCTAATTTTCACCTCAAAATTTGTAAATTTCCAAAGGGAACACCTATGGAAATGAACCATTTTGACATGAAAATTCCAAGTTTTCAAATCGATTAGTATTTTACATGCATGTTGGAAATAACTTGAAAGCTAAGTTTCATCATAATGACCCTCTGAAATAATTGGATTATGAATTTGAAAATCATATTAACTCGATATTGTTTTATCATGTGAAGAAATATTATCATATCATGTGAAGAAATATTATCTAACTTCATGTACCAATTATTTGAAGGGCAAAACATGGTGAAACCTCAAATTTTAACCATTACCTACACGAGAAATATTAGCCCATTTAAAAAGTTCTAATTTTCACCTCAAAATTTGTAAATTTCCAAAGGGAACACCTATGGAAATGAACCATTTTGACATGAAAATTCCAAGTTTTCAAATCGATTAGTATTTTACATGCATGTTGGAAATAACTTGAAAGATAAGTTTCATCATAATGACCCCTGAAATAATTGGATTATGAATTTGAAAATCATATTAACTCGATATTGTTTTATCATGTGAAGAAATATTATCTAACTTCATGTACCAATTATTTGAAGGGCAAAACATGGTGAAACCTCAAATTTTAGCCATTACCTACACGAGAAATATTAGCCCATTTAAAAAGTTCTAATTTTCACCTCAAAATTTGTAAATTTCCAAAGGGAACACCTATGGAAATGAACCATTTTGACATGAAAATTCAAAGTTTTCAAATCGATTAGTATTTTACATGCATGTTGGAAATAACTTGAAAGCTAAGTTTCATCATAATGACCCCCGAAATAATTGGATTATGAATTTGAAAATCATATTAACTCGATATTGTTTTATCATGTGAAGAAATATTATCTAACTTCATGTACCAATTATTTGATGGGCAAAACATGGTGAAACCTCAAATTTTAACCATTACCTACACGAGAAATATTAGCCCATTTAAAAAGTTCTAATTTTCACCTCAAAATTGTGTAAATTTCCAAAGGGAACACCTATGGAAATGAACCATTTTGACATGAAAATTCCAAGTTTTCAAATCGATTAGTATTTTACATGCATGTTGGAAATAACTTGAAAGCTATGTTTCATCATAATGAACCCCTGAAATAATTGGATTATGAATTTGAAAATCATATTAACTCGATATTGTTTTATCATGTGAAGAAATATTATCTAACTTCATGTTTTTTAAAATCATTTAACTCGATATTGTTTTATCTGTGAAGAAATATTATCTAACTTCATGTACCAATTATTTGAAGGGCAAAACATGGTGAAACCTCAAATTTTAGCCATTACCTACACGAGAAATATTAGCCCATTTAAAAAGTTCTAATTTTCACCTCAAAATTTGTAAATTTCCAAAGGGAACACCTATGGAAATGAACCATTTTGACATGAAAATTTTTGACATGAAAATTCCAAGTTTTCAAATCGATTAGTATTTTACATGCATGTTGGAAATAACTTGAAAGCTAAGTTTCATCATAATGACCCCCGAAATAATTGGATTATGAATTTGAAAATCATATTAACTCGATATTGTTTTATCATGTGAAGAAATATTATCTAACTTCATGTACCAATTATTTGATGGGCAAAACATGGTGAAACCTCAAATTTTAACCATTACCTACACGAGAAATATTAGCCCATTTAAAAAGTTCTAATTTTCAACTCAAAATTGTGTAAATTTCCAAAGGGAACACCTATGGAAATGAACCATTTTGACATGAAAATTCCAAGTTTTCAAATCGATTAGTATTTTACATGCATGTTGGAAATAACTTGAAAGCTAAGTTTCATCATAATGACCCCCTGAAATAATTGGATTATGAATTTGAAAATCATATTAACTCGATATTGTTTTATCATGTGAAGAAATATTATCTAACTTCATGTACCAATTATTTGATGGGCAAAACATGGTGAAACCTCAAATTTTAACCATTACCTACACGAGAAATATTAGCCCATTTAAAAAGTTCTAATTTTCAACTCAAAATTGTGTAAATTTCCAAAGGGAACACCTATGGAAATGAACCATTTTGACATGAAAATTCCAAGTTTTCAAATCGATTAGTATTTTACATGCATGTTGGAAATAACTTGAAAGCTATGTTTCATCATAATGACCCCCTAAATAATTGGATTATGAATTTGAAAATCATATTAACTCGATATTGTTTTATCATGTGAAGAAATATTATCTAACTTCATGTACCTATTATTTGAAGGGCAAAACATGGTGAAACCTCAAATTTTAGCCATTACCTACACGAGAAATATTAGCCCATTTAAAAAGTTCTAATTTTCACCTCAAAATTTGTAAATTTCCAAAGGGAACACCTATGGAAATGAACCATTTTGACATGAAAATTTCCAAGTTTTCAAATCGATTAGTATTTTACATGCATGTTGGAAATAACTTGAAAGCTAAGTTTCATCATAATGACCCCCAGAAATAATTGGATTATGAATTTGAAAATCATATTAACTCGATATTGTTTTATCATGTGAAGAAATATTATCTAACTTCATGTACCAATTATTTGATGGGCAAAACATGGTGAAACCTCAAATTTTAACCATTACCTACACGAGAAATATTAGCCCATTTAAAAAGTTCTAATTTTCACCTCAAAATTTGTAAATTTCCAAAGGGAACACCTATGGAAATGAACCATTTTGACATGAAAATTCCAAGTTTTCAAATCGATTAGTATTTACCATGTGGAATAACTTGAAAGCTAGTTCTCAATGACCCGAAATATTGGTTATGAATTTAAATCTATACTCGGGAAATTTTCAAATCGATTAGTATTTTACATGCATGTTGGAAATAACTTGAAAGCTAAGTTTCATCATAATGACCCTCGAAATAATTGGATTATGAATTTTAAAATCATTTAACTCGATATTGTTTTATCATGTGAAGAAATATTATCTAACTTTATTTGCCTATTATTTGAAGGGCATAACATTTTGAAACCTCAAAATTTAGCCATTCCCAATATACCCATTAAATATTAGCCCATTGAAAAAGTTCTAATTTTCACCTCAAAATTTGTGAATTTCCAAAGGGAACACCTATGGAAATGAACCATTTTGACATGAAACTTTCAAATTTTCAAATCGATTAGTATATGACATGCATGTTGGAAATAACTAAAAAGCTAAGTTTCATCATAATGACCTCTGAAATAATTGGATTATGAATTTTAAAATCATATTAACTCGATATTTTTTATCATTTCAATTTTCAAATCGATTAGTATTTACATGCATGTTGGAAATAACTTAAAAGCTAAGTTTCATCATAATGACCTCTGAAATAATTGGATTATGAATTTTAAAATCATATTAACTCGATATTGTTTTATCATGTGAAGAAATATTATCTAACTTTATTTGCCTATTATTTGAAGGGCTTAACATTTTGAAACCTCAAATTTTAGCCATTCCCAATATACACATCAAATATTAGCCCATTGAAAAAGTTCTAATTTTCACCTTAAAATTTGTGAATTTCCAAAGGGAACACCTATGGAAATGAACCATTTTGACATGAAACTTTCAAATTTTCAAATCGATTAGTATTTGACATGCATGTTGGAAATAACTTAAAAGCTAAGTTTCATCATAATGACCTCCTGAAATAATTGGATTATGAATTTTAAAATCATATTAACTCGATATTGTTTTATCATGTGAAGAAATATTATCTAACTTATATTTGCCTATTATTTGAAGGGCTTAACATTTTGAAACCTCAAATTTTAGCCCATTATGATGAAAGGAAAAATTTCAAATATACACATCGAAATATTAGCCCATTGAAAAAGTTCTAATTTTCACCTCAAAATTTGTGAATTTCCAAAGGGAACACCTATGGAAATGAACCATTTTGACATGAAACTTTCAAATTTTCAAATCGATTAGTATTTGACATGCATGTTGGAAATAACTAAAAAGCTAAGTTTCATCATAATGACCTCTGAAATAATTGGATTATGAATTTTAAAATCATATTAACTCGATATTGTTTTATCATGTGAAGAAATATTATCTAACTTTATTTGCCTATTATTTGAAGGGCTTAACATTTTGAAACCTCAAATTTTAGTCATTCCCAATATACACATCAAATATTAGCCCATTGAAAAAGTTCTAATTTTCACCTTAAAATTTGTGAATTTCCAAAGGAAGACCTATGGAAATGAACCATTTTGACATGAAACTTTCAAATTTTCAAATCGATTAGTATTTGACATACATGTTGGAAATAAATTAAAAGCTAAGTTTCATCATAATGACCGCCAGAAATAACTGGATTATGAATTTTAAAATCATTTAACTCGATATTGTTTTATCATGTGAAGAAATATTATCTAACTTTATTTGCCTATTATTTGAAGGGCTTAACATTTTGAAACCTCAAAGTTTAGCCATTCCCAATATACACATCAAATATTAGCCCATTGAAAAAGTTCTAATTTTCACCTCAAAATTTGTGAATTTCCAAAGGGAACACCTATGGAAATGAACCATTTTGACATGAAACTTTCAAATTTTCAAATCGATTAGTATTTGACATGCATGTTGGAAATAACTAAAAAGCTAAGTTTCATCATAATGACCTCTCGAAATAATTGGATTATGAATTTTAAAATCATATTAACTCGATATTGTTTTATCATGTGAAGAAATATTATCTAACTTTATTTGCCTATTATTTGAAGGGCTTAACATTTTGAAACCTCAAATTTTAGCCATTCCCAATATACACATCAAATATTAGCCCATTGAAAAAGTTCTAATTTTCACCTCAAAATTTGTGAATTTCCAAAGGAAGACCTATGGAAATGAACCATTTTGACATGAAACTTTCAAATTTTCAAATCGATTAGTATTTGACATGCATGTTGGAAATAACTAAAAAGCTAAGTTTCATCATAATGACCTCTGAAATAATTGGATTATGAATTTTAAAATCATATTAACTCGATATTGTTTTATCATGTGAAGAAATATTATCTAACTTTATTTGCCTATTATTTGAAGGGCTTAACATTTTGAAACCTCAAATTTTAGTCATTCCCAATATACACATCAAATATTAGCCCATTGAAAAAGTTCTAATTTTCACCTTAAAATTTGTGAATTTCCAAAGGAAGACCTATGGAAATGAACCATTTTGACATGAAACTTTCAAATTTTCAAATCGATTAGTATTTGACATCCATGTTGGAAATAAATTAAAAGCTAAGTTTCATCATAATGACCGCCCGAAATAATTGGATTATGAATTTTAAAATCATTTAACTCAATATTGTTTTATCATGTGAAGAAATATTATCTAACTTTATTTGCCTATTATTTGAAGGGCTTAACATTTTGAAACCTCAAATTTTAGCCATTCCCAATATACACATCAAATATTAGCCCATTGAAAAAGTTCTAATTTTCACCTCAAAATTTGTGAATTTCCAAAGGGAACACCTATGGAAATGAACCATTTTGACATGAAACTTTCAAATTTTCAAATCGATTAGTATTTGACATGCATGTTGGAAATAACTAAAAAGCTAAGTTTCATCATAATGACCTCTGAAATAATTGGATTATGAATTTTAAAATCATATTAACTCGATATTGTTTTATCATGTGAAGAAATATTATCTAACTTTATTTGCCTATTATTTGAAGGGCTTAACATTTTGCAAATTTTAGACATTCCCAATATACACATCAAATATTAGCCCATTGAAAAAGTTCTAATTTTCACCTCAAAATTTGTGAATTTCCAAAGGGAACACCTATGGAAATGAACCATTTTGACAAACTTTCAAATTTTCAAATCGATAGATCATTGGAAATAACTAAAAGCTAACATCATAATGACCTCGAATAATTGGATTATGAATTTTAAAATCATTTAACTCGATATTGTTTTATCATGTGAAGAAATATTATCTAACTTTATTTGCCTATTATTTGAAGGGCTTAACATTTTGAAACCTCAAATTTTAGTCATTCCCAATATACACATCAAATATTAGCCCATTGAAAAAGTTCTAATTTTCACCTTAAAATTTGTGAATTTCCAAAGGAAGACCTATGGAAATGAACCATTTTGACATGAAACTTTCAAATTTTCAAATCGATTAGTATTTGACATCCATGTTGGAAATAAATTAAAAGCTAAGTTTCATCATAATGACCGCCAGAAATAATTGGATTATGAATTTTAAAATCATTTAACTCAATATTGTTTTATCATGTGAAGAAATATTATCTAACTTTATTTGCCTATTATTTGAAGGGCTTAACATTTTGAAACCTCAAAGTTTAGCCATTCCCAATATACACATCAAATATTAGCCCATTGAAAAAGTTCTAATTTTCACCTCAAAATTTGTGAATTTCCAAAGGGAACACCTATGGAAATGAACCATTTTGACATGAAACTTTCAAATTTTCAAATCGATTAGTATTTGACATGCATGTTGGAAATAACTAAAAAGCTAAGTTTCATCATAATGACCTCTGAAATAATTGGATTATGAATTTTAAAATCATATTAACTCGATATTGTTTTATCATGTGAAGAAATATTATCTAACTTTATTTGCCTATTATTTGAAGGGCTTAACATTTTGAAACCTCAAATTTAGTCATTAATATAAAAAAAATGAACCTTTTGACATGAAACTTTCAAATTTTCAAATCGATTAGTATTTGAATCCATGTTGGAAATAAATTAAAAGCTAAGTTTCATCATAATGACCGCCCGAAATAATTGGATTATGAATTTTAAAATCATTTAACTCAATATTGTTTTATCATGTGAAGAAATATTATCTAACTTTATTTGCCTATTATTTGAAGGGCTTAACATTTTGAAACCTCAAAGTTTAGCCATTCCCAATATACACATCAAATATTAGCCCATTGAAAAAGTTCTAATTTTCACCTCAAAATTTGTGAATTTCCAAAGGGAACACCTATGGAAATGAACCATTTTGACATGAAACTTTCAAATTTTCAAATCGATTAGTATTTGACATGCATGTTGGAAATAACTAAAAAGCTAAGTTTCATCATAATGACCTCTGAAATAATTGGATTATGAATTTTAAAATCATATTAACTCGATATTGTTTTATCATGTGAAGAAATATTATCTAACTTTATTTGCCTATTATTTGAAGGGCTTAACATTTTGAAACCTCAAATTTTAGCCATTCCCAATATACACATCAAATATTAGCCCATTGAAAAAGTTCTAATTTTCACCTCAAAATTTGTGAATTTCCAAAGGGAACACCTATGGAAATGAACCATTTTGACATGAAACTTTCAAATTTTCAAATCGATTAGTATTTGACATGCATGTTGGAAATAACTAAAAAGCTAAGTTTCATCATAATGACCTCTGAAATAATTGGATTATGAATTTTAAAATCATATTAACTCGATATTGTTTTATCATGTGAAGAAATATTATCTAACTTTATTTGCCTATTATTTGAAGGGCTTAACATTTTGAAACCTCAAATTTTAGCCATTCTCATTACCCTCAAATATTAGCCCATTGAAAAAGTTCTAATTTTCACCTCAAAATTTGTGAATTTCCAAAGGGAACACCTATGGAAATGAACCATTTTGACATGAAACTTTCAAATTTTCAAATCGATTAGTATTTGACATGCATGTTGGAAATAACTAAAAAGCTAAGTTTCATCATAATGACCCTCGAAATAATTGGATTATGAATTTTAAAATCATATTAACTCGATATTGTTTTATCATGTGAAGAAATATTATCTAACTTTATTTGCCTATTATTTGAAGGGCTTAACATTTTGAAACCTCAAATTTTAGTCATTCCCAATATACACATCAAATATTAGCCCATTGAAAAAGTTCTAATTTTCACCTCAAAATTTGTGAATTTCTAAAAGGGAACACCTATGGAAATGAACCATTTTGACATGAAACTTTCAAATTTTCAAATCGATTAGTATTTGACATGCATGTTGGAAATAACTAAAAAGCTAAGTTTCATCATAATGACCTGCGAAATAATTGGATTATGAATTTTAAAATCATATTAACTCGATATTGTTTTATCATGTGAAGAAATATTATCTAACTTTATTTGCCTATTATTTGAAGGGCTTAACATTTTGAAACCTCAAATTTTAGCCATTCCCAATATACACATCAAATATTAGCCCATTGAAAAAGTTCTAATTTTCACCTTAAAATTTGTGAATTTCCAAAGGAACTCCTATGGAAATGAACCATTTTGACATGAAACTTTCAAATTTTCAAATCGATTAGTATTTGACATGCATGTTGGAAATAAATTAAAAGCTAAGTTTCATCATAATGACCTCTGAAATAATTGGATTATGAATTTTAAAATCATATTAACTCGATATTGTTTTATCATGTGAAGAAATATTATCTAACTTTATTTGCCTATTATTTGAAGGGCTTAACATTTTGAAACCTCAAATTTTAGCCATTCCCAATATACACATCAAATATTAGCCCATTGAAAAAGTTCTAATTTTCACCTCAAAATTTGTGAATTTCCAAAGGGAACACCTATGGAAATGAACCATTTTGACATGAAACTTTCAAATTTTCAAATCGATTAGTATTTGACATGCATGTTGGAAATAACTAAAAAGCTAAGTTTCATCATAATGACCTTTGAAATAATTGGATTATGAATTTTAAAATCATATTAACTCGATATTGTTTTATCATGTGAAGAAATATTATCTAACTTTATTTGCCTATTATTTGAAGGGCTTAACATTTTGAAACCTCAAATTTTAGTCATTCCCAATATACACATCAAATATTAGCCCATTGAAAAAGTTCTAATTTTCACCTTAAAATTTGTGAATTTCCAAAGGAAGACCTATGGAAATGAACCATTTTGACATGAAACTTTCAAATTTTCAAATCGATTAGTATTTGACATCCATGTTGGAAATAAATTAAAAGCTAAGTTTCATCATAATGACCGCTTTGAAATAATTGGATTATGAATTTTAAAATCATTTAACTCAATATTGTTTTATCATGTGAAGAAATATTATCTAACTTTATTTGCCTATTATTTGAAGGGCTTAACATTTTGAAACCTCAACGTTTAGCCATTCCCAATATACACATCAAATATTAGCCCATTGAAAAAGTTCTAATTTTCACCTCAAAATTTGTGAATTTCCAAAGGGAACACCTATGGAAATGAACCATTTTGACAAGAAACTTTCAAATTTTCAAATCGATTAGTATATGACATGCATGTTGGAAATAACTAAAAAGCTAAGTTTCATCATAATGACCTCTGAAATAATTGGATTATGAATTTTAAAATCATATTAACTCGATATTGTTTTATCATGTGAAGAAATATTATCTAACTTTATTTGCCTATTATTTGAAGGGCTTAACATTTTGAAACCTCAAATTTTAGCCATTCCCAATATACACATCAAATATTAGCCCATTGAAAAAGTTCTAATTTTCACCTCAAAATTTGTGAATTTCCAAAGGGAACACCTATGGAAATGAACCATTTTGACATGAAACTTTCAAATTTTCAAATCGATTAGTATTTGACATGCATGTTGGAAATAACTAAAAAGCTAAGTTTCATCATAATGACCTCTGAAATAATTGGATTATGAATTTTAAAATCATATTAACTCGATATTGTTTTATCATGTGAAGAAATATTATCTAACTTTATTTGCCTATTATTTGAAGGGCTTAACATTTTGAAACCTCAAATTTTAGTCATTCCCAATATACACATCAAATATTAGCCCATTGAAAAAGTTCTAATTTTCACCTTAAAATTTGTGAATTTCCAAAGGGAACACCTATGGAAATGAACCATTTTGACATGAAACTTTCAAATTTTCAAATCGATTAGTATTTGACATGCATGTTGGAAATAACTAAAAAGCTAAGTTTCATCATAATGACCTCTCGAAATAATTGGATTATGAATTTTAAAATCATATTAACTCGATATTGTTTTATCATGTGAAGAAATATTATCTAACTTTATTTGCCTATTATTTGAAGGGCTTAACATTTTGAAACCTCAAATTTTAGCCATTCCCAATATACACATCAAATATTAGCCCATTGAAAAAGTTCTAATTTTCACCTCAAAATTTGTGAATTTCCAAAGGGAACACCTATGGAAATGAACCATTTTGACAAGGAACACCTATGGAAATGAACCATTTTGACATGAAACTTTCAAATTTTCAAATCGATTAGTATTTGACATGCATGTTGGAAATAACTAAAAAGCTAAGTTTCATCATAATGACCTCTGAAATAATTGGATTATGAATTTTAAAATCATATTAACTCGATATTGTTTTATCATGTGAAGAAATATTATCTAACTTTATTTGCCTATTATTTGAAGGGCTTAACATTTTGAAACCTCAAATTTTAGTCATTCCCAATATACACATCAAATATTAGCCCATTGAAAAAGTTCTAATTTTCACCTTAAAATTTGTGAATTTCCAAAGGAAGACCTTTGGAAATGAACCATTTTGACATGAAACTTTCAAATTTTCAAATCGATTAGTATTTGACATCCATGTTGGAAATAAATTAAAAGCTAAGTTTCATCATAATGACCGCCTGAAATAATTGGATTATGAATTTTAAAATCATTTAACTCAATATTGTTTTATCATGTGAAGAAATATTATCTAACTTTATTTGCCTATTATTTGAAGGGCTTAACATTTTGAAACCTCAACGTTTAGCCATTCCCAATATACACATCAAATATTAGCCCATTGAAAAAGTTCTAATTTTCACCTCAAAATTTGTGAATTTCCAAAGGGAACACCTATGGAAATGAACCATTTTGACAAGAAACTTTCAAATTTTCAAATCGATTAGTATATGACATGCATGTTGGAAATAACTAAAAAGCTAAGTTTCATCATAATGACCTCTGAAATAATTGGATTATGAATTTTAAAATCATATTAACTCGATATTATTTTATCATGTGAAGAAATATTATCTAACTTTATTTGCCTATTATTTGAAGGGCTTAACATTTTGAAACCTCAAATTTTAGCCATTTCCAATATACACATCAAATATTAGCCCATTGAAAAAGTTCTAATTTTCACCTCAAAATTTGTGAATTTCCAAAGGGAACACCTATGGAAATGAACCATTTTGACATGAAACTTTCAAATTTTCAAATCGATTAGTATTTGACATGCATGTTGGAAATAACTAAAAAGCTAAGTTTCATCATAATGACCTCTGAAATAATTGGATTATGAATTTTAAAATCATATTAACTCGATATTGTTTTATCATGTGAAGAAATATTATCTAACTTTATTTGCCTATTATTTGAAGGGCTTAACATTTTGAAACCTCAAATTTTAGTCATTCCCAATATACACATCAAATATTAGCCCATTGAAAAAGTTCTAATTTTCACCTTAAAATTTGTGAATTTCCAAAGGGAAGACCTTTGGAAATGAACCATTTTGACATGAAACTTTCAAATTTTCAAATCGATTAGTATTTGACATCCATGTTGGAAATAAATTAAAAGCTAAGTTTCATCATAATGACCTCTGAAATAATTGGATTATGAATTTTAAAATCATTTAACTCAATATTGTTTTATCATGTGAAGAAATATTATCTAACTTTATTTGCCTATTATTTGAAGGGCTTAACATTTTGAAACCTCAACGTTTAGCCATTCCCAATATACACATCAAATATTAGCCCATTGAAAAAGTTCTAATTTTCACCTCAAAATTTGTGAATTTCCAAAGGGAACACCTATGGAAATGAACCATTTTGACAAGAAACTTTCAAATTTTCAAATCGATTAGTATATGACATGCATGTTGGAAATAACTAAAAAGCTAAGTTTCATCATAATGACCTCTTGAAATAATTGGATTATGAATTTTAAAATCATATTAACTCGATATTATTTTATCATGTGAAGAAATATTATCTAACTTTATTTGCCTATTATTTGAAGGGCTTAACATTTTGAAACCTCAAATTTTAGCCATTTCCAATATACACATCAAATATTAGCCCATTGAAAAAGTTCTAATTTTCACCTCAAAATTTGTGAATTTCCAAAGGGAACACCTATGGAAATGAACCATTTTGACATGAAACTTTCAAATTTTCAAATCGATTAGTATTTGACATGCATGTTGGAAATAACTAAAAAGCTAAGTTTCATCATAATGACCTCTGAAATAATTGGATTATGAATTTTAAAATCATATTAACTCGATATTGTTTTATCATGTGAAGAAATATTATCTAACTTTATTTGCCTATTATTTGAAGGGCTTAACATTTTGAAACCTCAAATTTTAGCCATTCCCAATATACACATCAAATATTAGCCCATTGAAAAAGTTCTAATTTTCACCTCAAAATTTGTGAATTTCCAAAGGGAACACCTATGGAAATGAACCATTTTGACATGAAACTTTCAAATTTTCAAATCGATTAGTATTTGACATGCATGTTGGAAATTATTAAAATGCTAAGTTTCATCATAATGACCTCTCGAAATAATTGGATTATGAATTTTAAAATCATATTAACTCGATATTGTTTTATCATGTGAAGAAATATTATCTAACTTTATTTGCCTATTATTTGAAGGGCTTAACATTTTGAAACCTCAAAGTTTAGCCATTCCCAATATACACATCAAATATTAGCCCATTGAAAAAGTTCTAATTTTCACCTCAAAATTTGTGAATTTCCAAAGGGAACACCTATGGAAATGAACCATTTTGACAAGAAACTTTCAAATTTTCAAATCGATTAGTATATGACATGCATGTTGGAAATAACTAAAAAGCTAAGTTTCATCATAATGACCTCTGAAATAATTGGATTATGAATTTTAAAATCATATTAACTCGATATTGTTTTATCATGTGAAGAAATATTATCTAACTTTATTTGCCTATTATTTGAAGGGCTTAACATTTTGAAACCTCAAATTTTAGCCATTCCCAATATACACATCAAATATTAGCCCATTGAAAAAGTTCTAATTTTCACCTCAAAATTTGTGAATTTCCAAAGGGAACACCTATGGAAATGAACCATTTTGACATGAAACTTTCAAATTTTCAAATCGATTAGTATTTGACATGCATGTTGGAAATAACTAAAAAGCTAAGTTTCATCATAATGACCTCGAAATAATTGGATTATGAATTTTAAAATCATATTAACTCGATATTGTTTTATCATGTGAAGAAATATTATCTAACTTTATTTGCCTATTATTTGAAGGGCTTAACATTTTGAAACCTCAAATTTTAGTCATTCCCAATATACACATCAAATATTAGCCCATTGAAAAAGTTCTAATTTTCACCTTAAAATTTGTGAATTTCCAAAGGAAGACCTTTGGAAATGAACCATTTTGACATGAAACTTTCAAATTTTCAAATCGATTAGTATTTGACATCCATGTTGGAAATAAATTAAAAGCTAAGTTTCATCATAATGACCTCTGAAATAATTGGATTATGAATTTTAAAATCATTTAACTCAATATTGTTTTATCATGTGAAGAAATATTATCTAACTTTATTTGCCTATTATTTGAAGGGCTTAACATTTTGAAACCTCAAAGTTTAGCCATTCCCAATATACACATCAAATATTAGCCCATTGAAAAAGTTCTAATTTTCACCTCAAAATTTGTGAATTTCCAAAGGGAACACCTATGGAAATGAACCATTTTGACAAGAAACTTTCAAATTTTCAAATCGATTAGTATATGACATGCATGTTGGAAATAACTAAAAAGCTAAGTTTCATCATAATGACCTCTGAAATAATTGGATTATGAATTTTAAAATCATATTAACTCGATATTATTTTATCATGTGAAGAAATATTATCTAACTTTATTTGCCTATTATTTGAAGGGCTTAACATTTTGAAACCTCAAATTTTAGCCATTTCCAATATACACATCAAATATTAGCCCATTGAAAAAGTTCTAATTTTCACCTCAAAATTTGTGAATTTCCAAAGGGAACACCTATGGAAATGAACCATTTTGACATGAAACTTTCAAATTTTCAAATCGATTAGTATTTGACATGCATGTTGGAAATAACTAAAAAGCTAAGTTTCATCATAATGACCTCTGAAATAATTGGATTATGAATTTTAAAATCATATTAACTCGATATTGTTTTATCATGTGAAGAAATATTATCTAACTTTATTTGCCTATTATTTGAAGGGCTTAACATTTTGAAACCTCAAATTTTAGCCATTCCCAATATACACATCAAATATTAGCCCATTGAAAAAGTTCTAATTTTCACCTCAAAATTTGTGAATTTCCAAAGGGAACACCTATGGAAATGAACCATTTTGACATGAAACTTTCAAATTTTCAAATCGATTAGTATTTGACATGCATGTTGGAAATAACTAAAAAGCTAAGTTTCATCATAATGACCTCTGAAATAATTGGATTATGAATTTTAAAATCATATTAACTCGATATTGTTTTATCATGTGAAGAAATATTATCTAACTTTATTTGCCTATTATTTGAAGGGCTTAACATTTTGAAACCTCAAATTTTAGCCATTCCCAATATACACATCAAATATTAGCCCATTGAAAAAGTTCTAATTTTCACCTCAAAATTTGTGAATTTCCAAAGGGAACACCTATGGAAATGAACCATTTTGACATGAAACTTTCAAATTTTCAAATCGATTAGTATTTGACATGCATGTTGGAAATAACTAAAAAGCTAAGTTTCATCATAATGACCGCCTGAAATAATTGGATTATGAATTTTAAAATCATATTAACTCGATATTGTTTTATCATGTGAAGAAATATTATCTAACTTTATTTGCCTATTATTTGAAGGGCTTAACATTTTGAAACCTCAAATTTTAGCCATTCCCAATATACACATCAAATATTAGCCCATTGAAAAAGTTCTAATTTTCACCTCAAAATTTGTGAATTTCCAAAGGGAACACCTATGGAAATGAACCATTTTGACATGAAACTTTCAAATTTTCAAATCGATTAGTATTTGACATGCATGTTGGAAATAACTAAAAAGCTAAGTTTCATCATAATGACCTCGAAATAATTGGATTATGAATTTTAAAATCATATTAACTCGATATTGTTTTATCATGTGAAGAAATATTATCTAACTTTATTTGCCTATTATTTGAAGGGCTTAACATTTTGAAACCTCAAATTTTAGCCATTCCCAATATACACATCAAATATTAGCCCATTGAAAAAGTTCTAATTTTCACCTCAAAATTTGTGAATTTCCAAAGGGAACACCTATGGAAATGAACCATTTTGACATGAAACTTTCAAATTTTCAAATCGATTAGTATTTGACATGCATGTTGGAAATAACTAAAAAGCTAAGTTTCATCATAATGACCTCTGAAATAATTGGATTATGAATTTTAAAATCATATTAACTCGATATTGTTTTATCATGTGAAGAAATATTATCTAACTTTATTTGCCTATTATTTGAAGGGCTTAACATTTTGAAACCTCAAATTTTAGCCATTCCCAATATACACATCAAATATTAGCCCATTGAAAAAGTTCTAATTTTCACCTCAAAATTTGTGAATTTCCAAAGGGAACACCTATGGAAATGAACCATTTTGACATGAAACTTTCAAATTTTCAAATCGATTAGTATTTGACATGCATGTTGGAAATAACTAAAAAGCTAAGTTTCATCATAATGACCTCTCGAAATAATTGGATTATGAATTTTAAAATCATATTAACTCGATATTGTTTTATCATGTGAAGAAATATTATCTAACTTTATTTGCCTATTATTTGAAGGGCTTAACATTTTGAAACCTCAAAGTTTAGCCATTCCCAATATACACATCAAATATTAGCCCATTGAAAAAGTTCTAATTTTCACCTCAAAATTTGTGAATTTCCAAAGGGAACACCTATGGAAATGAACCATTTTGACATGAAACTTTCAAATTTTCAAATCGATTAGTATTTGACATGCATGTTGGAAATAACTAAAAAGCTAAGTTTCATCATAATGACCTCTCGAAATAATTGGATTATGAATTTTAAAATCATATTAACTCGATATTGTTTTATCATGTGAAGAAATATTATCTAACTTTATTTGCCTATTATTTGAAGGGCTTAACATTTTGAAACCTCAAATTTTAGCCATTCCCAATATACACATCAAATATTAGCCCATTGAAAAAGTTCTAATTTTCACCTCAAAATTTGTGAATTTCCAAAGGGAACACCTATGGAAATGAACCATTTTGACATGAAACTTTCAAATTTTCAAATCGATTAGTATTTGACATGCATGTTGGAAATAACTAAAAAGCTAAGTTTCATCATAATGACCTCTGAAATAATTGGATTATGAATTTTAAAATCATATTAACTCGATATTGTTTTATCATGTGAAGAAATATTATCTAACTTTATTTGCCTATTATTTGAAGGGCTTAACATTTTGAAACCTCAAATTTTAGCCATTCCCAATATACACATCAAATATTAGCCCATTGAAAAAGTTCTAATTTTCACCTCAAAATTTGTGAATTTCCAAAGGGAACACCTATGGAAATGAACCATTTTGACATGAAACTTTCAAATTTTCAAATCGATTAGTATTTGACATGCATGTTGGAAATAACTAAAAAGCTAAGTTTCATCATAATGACCTCTCGAAATAATTGGATTATGAATTTTAAAATCATATTAACTCGATATTGTTTTATCATGTGAAGAAATATTATCTAACTTTATTTGCCTATTATTTGAAGGGCTTAACATTTTGAAACCTCAAATTTTAGCCATTCCCAATATACACATCAAATATTAGCCCATTGAAAAAGTTCTAATTTTCACCTCAAAATTTGTGAATTTCCAAAGGGAACACCTATGGAAATGAACCATTTTGACATGAAACTTTCAAATTTTCAAATCGATTAGTATTTGACATGCATGTTGGAAATAACTAAAAAGCTAAGTTTCATCATAATGACCTCTGAAATAATTGGATTATGAATTTTAAAATCATATTAACTCGATATTGTTTTATCATGTGAAGAAATATTATCTAACTTTATTTGCCTATTATTTGAAGGGCTTAACATTTTGAAACCTCAAAGTTTAGCCATTCCCAATATACACATCAAATATTAGCCCATTGAAAAAGTTCTAATTTTCACCTCAAAATTTGTGAATTTCCAAAGGGAACACCTATGGAAATGAACCATTTTGACATGAAACTTTCAAATTTTCAAATCGATTAGTATTTGACATGCATGTTGGAAATAACTAAAAAGCTAAGTTTCATCATAATGACCTCTGAAATAATTGGATTATGAATTTTAAAATCATATTAACTCGATATTGTTTTATCATGTGAAGAAATATTATCTAACTTTATTTGCCTATTATTTGAAGGGCTTAACATTTTGAAACCTCAAATTTTAGCCATTCCCAATATACACATCAAATATTAGCCCATTGAAAAAGTTCTAATTTTCACCTCAAAATTTGTGAATTTCCAAAGGGAACACCTATGGAAATGAACCATTTTGACATGAAACTTTCAAATTTTCAAATCGATTAGTATTTGACATGCATGTTGGAAATAACTAAAAAGCTAAGTTTCATCATAATGACCTCTGAAATAATTGGATTATGAATTTTAAAATCATATTAACTCGATATTGTTTTATCATGTGAAGAAATATTATCTAACTTTATTTGCCTATTATTTGAAGGGCTTAACATTTTGAAACCTCAAATTTTAGCCATTCCCAATATACACATCAAATATTAGCCCATTGAAAAAGTTCTAATTTTCACCTCAAAATTTGTGAATTTCCAAAGGGAACACCTATGGAAATGAACCATTTTGACATGAAACTTTCAAATTTTCAAA
The DNA here is from genome assembly GCA_030674075.2 of Linum usitatissimum. Classification (NCBI taxonomy): domain Eukaryota; kingdom Viridiplantae; phylum Streptophyta; class Magnoliopsida; order Malpighiales; family Linaceae; genus Linum; species Linum usitatissimum. The sequence goes on from JAUJYP020000338.1 coordinate 24,311, forward strand.
TCGATTAGTATTTGACATGCATGTTGGAAATAACTAAAAAGCTAAGTTTCATCATAATGACCTCTGAAATAATTGGATTATGAATTTTAAAATCATATTAACTCGATATTGTTTTATCATGTGAAGAAATATTATCTAACTTTATTTGCCTATTATTTGAAGGGCTTAACATTTTGAAACCTCAAATTTTAGCCATTCCCAATATACACATCAAATATTAGCCCATTGAAAAAGTTCTAATTTTCACCTCAAAATTTGTGAATTTCCAAAGGGAACACCTATGGAAATGAACCATTTTGACATGAAACTTTCAAATTTTCAAATCGATTAGTATTTGACATGCATGTTGGAAATAACTAAAAAGCTAAGTTTCATCATAATGACCTCTGAAATAATTGGATTATGAATTTTAAAATCATATTAACTCGATATTGTTTTATCATGTGAAGAAATATTATCTAACTTTATTTGCCTATTATTTGAAGGGCTTAACATTTTGAAACCTCAAATTTTAGTCATTCCCAATATACACATCAAATATTAGCCCATTGAAAAAGTTCTAATTTTCACCTTAAAATTTGTGAATTTCCAAAGGGAACACCTATGGAAATGAACCATTTTGACATGAAACTTTCAAATTTTCAAATCGATTAGTATTTGACATGCATGTTGGAAATAAATTAAAAGCTAAGTTTCATCATAATGACCTCTGAAATAATTGGATTATGAATTTTAAAATCATTTAACTCGATATTGTTTTATCATGTGAAGAAATATTATCTAACTTTATTTGCCTATTATTTGAAGGGCTTAACATTTTGAAACCTCAAAGTTTAGCCATTCCCAATATACACATCAAATATTAGCCCATTGAAAAAGTTCTAATTTTCACCTCAAAATTTGTGAATTTCCAAAGGGAACACCTATGGAAATGAACCATTTTGACATGAAACTTTCAAATTTTCAAATCGATTAGTATTTGACATGCATGTTGGAAATAACTAAAAAGCTAAGTTTCATCATAATGACCTCTGAAATAATTGGATTATGAATTTTAAAATCATATTAACTCGATATTGTTTTATCATGTGAAGAAATATTATCTAACTTTATTTGCCTATTATTTGAAGGGCTTAACATTTTGAAACCTCAAATTTTAGCCATTCCCAATATACACATCAAATATTAGCCCATTGAAAAAGTTCTAATTTTCACCTCAAAATTTGTGAATTTCCAAAGGGAACACCTATGGAAATGAACCATTTTGACATGAAACTTTCAAATTTTCAAATCGATTAGTATTTGACATGCATGTTGGAAATAACTTAAAAGCTAAGTTTCATCATAATGACCTCTGAAATAATTGGATTATGAATTTTAAAATCATATTAACTCGATATTGTTTTATCATGTGAAGAAATATTATCTAACTTTATTTGCCTATTATTTGAAGGGCTTAACATTTTGAAACCTCAAATTTTAGCCATTCCCAATATACACATCAAATATTAGCCCATTGAAAAAGTTCTAATTTTCACCTCAAAATTTGTGAATTTCCAAAGGGAACACCTATGGAAATGAACCATTTTGACATGAAACTTTCAAATTTTCAAATCGATTAGTATTTGACATGCATGTTGGAAATAACTAAAAAGCTAAGTTTCATCATAATGACCTCTGAAATAATTGGATTATGAATTTTAAAATCATATTAACTCGATATTGTTTTATCATGTGAAGAAATATTATCTAACTTTATTTGCCTATTATTTGAAGGGCTTAACATTTTGAAACCTCAAATTTTAGCCATTCCCAATATACACATCAAATATTAGCCCATTGAAAAAGTTCTAATTTTCACCTCAAAATTTGTGAATTTCCAAAGGGAACACCTATGGAAATGAACCATTTTGACATGAAACTTTCAAATTTTCAAATCGATTAGTATTTGACATGCATGTTGGAAATAACTAAAAAGCTAAGTTTCATCATAATGACCTCTCGAAATAATTGGATTATGAATTTTAAAATCATATTAACTCGATATTGTTTTATCATGTGAAGAAATATTATCTAACTTTATTTGCCTATTATTTGAAGGGCTTAACATTTTGAAACCTCAAAGTTTAGCCATTCCCAATATACACATCAAATATTAGCCCATTGAAAAAGTTCTAATTTTCACCTTAAAATTTGTGAATTTCCAAAGGAAGACCTATGGAAATGAACCATTTTGACATGAAACTTTCAAATTTTCAAATCGATTAGTATTTGACATGCATGTTGGAAATAAATTAAAAGCTAAGTTTCATCATAATGACCGCCAGAAATAACTGGATTATGAATTTTAAAATCATTTAACTCGATATTGTTTTATCATGTGAAGAAATATTATCTAACTTTATTTGCCTATTATTTGAAGGGCTTAACATTTTGAAACCTCAAAGTTTAGCCATTCCCAATATACACATCAAATATTAGCCCATTGAAAAAGTTCTAATTTTCACCTCAAAATTTGTGAATTTCCAAAGGGAACACCTATGGAAATGAACCATTTTGACATGAAACTTTCAAATTTTCAAATCGATTAGTATTTGACATGCATGTTGGAAATAACTAAAAAGCTAAGTTTCATCATAATGACCTCTGAAATAATTGGATTATGAATTTTAAAATCATATTAACTCGATATTGTTTTATCATGTGAAGAAATATTATCTAACTTTATTTGCCTATTATTTGAAGGGCTTAACATTTTGAAACCTCAAAGTTTAGCCATTCCCAATATACACATCAAATATTAGCCCATTGAAAAAGTTCTAATTTTCACCTCAAAATTTGTGAATTTCCAAAGGGAACACCTATGGAAATGAACCATTTTGACATGAAACTTTCAAATTTTCAAATCGATTAGTATTTGACATGCATGTTGGAAATAACTTAAAAGCTAAGTTTCATCATAATGACCTCTGAAATAATTGGATTATGAATTTTAAAATCATATTAACTCGATATTGTTTTATCATGTGAAGAAATATTATCTAACTTTATTTGCCTATTATTTGAAGGGCTTAACATTTTGAAACCTCAAAGTTTAGCCATTCCCAATATACACATCAAATATTAGCCCATTGAAAAAGTTCTAATTTTCACCTCAAAATTTGTGAATTTCCAAAGGGAACACCTATGGAAATGAACCATTTTGACATGAAACTTTCAAATTTTCAAATCGATTAGTATTTGACATGCATGTTGGAAATAACTAAAAAGCTAAGTTTCATCATAATGACCTCTCGAAATAATTGGATTATGAATTTTAAAATCATATTAACTCGATATTGTTTTATCATGTGAAGAAATATTATCTAACTTTATTTGCCTATTATTTGAAGGGCTTAACATTTTGAAACCTCAAATTTTAGCCATTCCCAATATACACATCAAATATTAGCCCATTGAAAAAGTTCTAATTTTCACCTCAAAATTTGTGAATTTCCAAAGGGAACACCTATGGAAATGAACCATTTTGACATGAAACTTTCAAATTTTCAAATCGATTAGTATTTGACATGCATGTTGGAAATAACTAAAAAGCTAAGTTTCATCATAATGACCGCCTGAAATAATTGGATTATGAATGTTAAAATCATATTAACTCGATATTGTTTTATCATGTGAAGAAATATTATCTAACTTTATTTGCCTATTATTTGAAGGGCTTAACATTTTGAAACCTCAAATTTTAGCCATTCCCAATATACACATCAAATATTAGCCCATTGAAAAAGTTCTAATTTTCACCTTAAAATTTGTGAATTTCCAAAGGAAGACCTATGGAAATGAACCATTTTGACATGAAACTTTCAAATTTTCAAATCGATTAGTATTTGACATGCATGTTGGAAATAACTAAAAAGCTAAGTTTCATCATAATGACCTCTGGAAATAATTGGATTATGAATTTTAAAATCATTTAACTCGATATTGTTTTATCATGTGAAGAAATATTATCTAACTTTATTTGCCTATTATTTGAAGGGCTTAACATTTTGAAACCTCAAAGTTTAGCCATTCCCAATATACACATCAAATATTAGCCCATTGAAAAAGTTCTAATTTTCACCTCAAAATTTGTGAATTTCCAAAGGGAACACCTATGGAAATGAACCATTTTGACATGAAACTTTCAAATTTTCAAATCGATTAGTATTTGACATGCATGTTGGAAATAACTAAAAAGCTAAGTTTCATCATAATGACCTCTGAAATAATTGGATTATGAATTTTAAAATCATATTAACTCGATATTGTTTTATCATGTGAAGAAATATTATCTAACTTTATTTGCCTATTATTTGAAGGGCTTAACATTTTGAAACCTCAAATTTTAGCCATTCCCAATATACACATCAAATATTAGCCCATTGAAAAAGTTCTAATTTTCACCTCAAAATTTGTGAATTTCCAAAGGGAACACCTATGGAAATGAACCATTTTGACATGAAACTTTCAAATTTTCAAATCGATTAGTATTTGACATGCATGTTGGAAATAACTAAAAAGCTAAGTTTCATCATAATGACCTCTCGAAATAATTGGATTATGAATTTTAAAATCATATTAACTCGATATTGTTTTATCATGTGAAGAAATATTATCTAACTTTATTTGCCTATTATTTGAAGGGCTTAACATTTTGAAACCTCAAATTTTAGCCATTCCCAATATACACATCAAATATTAGCCCATTGAAAAAGTTCTAATTTTCACCTCAAAATTTGTGAATTTCCAAAGGGAACACCTATGGAAATGAACCATTTTGACATGAAACTTTCAAATTTTCAAATCGATTAGTATTTGACATGCATGTTGGAAATAACTAAAAAGCTAAGTTTCATCATAATGACCTCTGAAATAATTGGATTATGAATTTTAAAATCATATTAACTCGATATTGTTTTATCATGTGAAGAAATATTATCTAACTTTATTTGCCTATTATTTGAAGGGCTTAACATTTTGAAACCTCAAAGTTTAGCCATTCCCAATATACACATCAAATATTAGCCCATTGAAAAAGTTCTAATTTTCACCTCAAAATTTGTGAATTTCCAAAGGGAACACCTATGGAAATGAACCATTTTGACATGAAACTTTCAAATTTTCAAATCGATTAGTATTTGACATGCATGTTGGAAATAACTAAAAAGCTAAGTTTCATCATAATGACCTCGAAATAATTGGATTATGAATTTTAAAATCATATTAACTCGATATTGTTTTATCATGTGAAGAAATATTATCTAACTTTATTTGCCTATTATTTGAAGGGCTTAACATTTTGAAACCTCAAATTTTAGCCATTCCCAATATACACATCAAATATTAGCCCATTGAAAAAGTTCTAATTTTCACCTCAAAATTTGTGAATTTCCAAAGGGAACACCTATGGAAATGAACCATTTTGACATGAAACTTTCAAATTTTCAAATCGATTAGTATTTGACATGCATGTTGGAAATAACTAAAAAGCTAAGTTTCATCATAATGACCTCTGAAATAATTGGATTATGAATTTTAAAATCATATTAACTCGATATTGTTTTATCATGTGAAGAAATATTATCTAACTTTATTTGCCTATTATTTGAAGGGCTTAACATTTTGAAACCTCAAATTTTAGCCATTCCCAATATACACATCAAATATTAGCCCATTGAAAAAGTTCTAATTTTCACCTCAAAATTTGTGAATTTCCAAAGGAAGACCTTTGGAAATGAACCATTTTGACATGAAACTTTCAAATTTTCAAATCGATTAGTATTTGACATGCATGTTGGAAATAACTAAAAAGCTAAGTTTCATCATAATGACCTCTCGAAATAATTGGATTATGAATTTTAAAATCATATTAACTCGATATTGTTTTATCATGTGAAGAAATATTATCTAACTTTATTTGCCTATTATTTGAAGGGCTTAACATTTTGAAACCTCAAATTTTAGCCATTCCCAATATACACATCAAATATTAGCCCATTGAAAAAGTTCTAATTTTCACCTCAAAATTTGTGAATTTCCAAAGGGAACACCTATGGAAATGAACCATTTTGACAAGAAACTTTCAAATTTTCAAATCGATTAGTATATGACATGCATGTTGGAAATAACTAAAAAGCTAAGTTTCATCATAATGACCTCGAAATAATTGGATTATGAATTTTAAAATCATATTAACTCGATATTGTTTTATCATGTGAAGAAATATTATCTAACTTTATTTGCCTATTATTTGAAGGGCTTAACATTTTGAAACCTCAAATTTTAGCCATTCCCAATATACACATCAAATATTAGCCCATTGAAAAAGTTCTAATTTTCACCTCAAAATTTGTGAATTTCCAAAGGGAACACCTATGGAAATGAACCATTTTGACATGAAACTTTCAAATTTTCAAATCGATTAGTATTTGACATGCATGTTGGAAATAACTAAAAAGCTAAGTTTCATCATAATGACCTCTGAAATAATTGGATTATGAATTTTAAAATCATATTAACTCGATATTGTTTTATCATGTGAAGAAATATTATCTAACTTTATTTGCCTATTATTTGAAGGGCTTAACATTTTGAAACCTCAAATTTTAGTCATTCCCAATATACACATCAAATATTAGCCCATTGAAAAAGTTCTAATTTTCACCTTAAAATTTGTGAATTTCCAAAGGAAGACCTATGGAAATGAACCATTTTGACATGAAACTTTCAAATTTTCAAATCGATTAGTATTTGACATCCATGTTGGAAATAAATTAAAAGCTAAGTTTCATCATAATGACCTCTGAAATAATTGGATTATGAATTTTAAAATCATATTAACTCGATATTGTTTTATCATGTGAAGAAATATTATCTAACTTTATTTGCCTATTATTTGAAGGGCTTAACATTTTGAAACCTCAACGTTTAGCCATTCCCAATATACACATCAAATATTAGCCCATTGAAAAAGTTCTAATTTTCACCTCAAAATTTGTGAATTTCCAAAGGGAACACCTATGGAAATGAACCATTTTGACAAGAAACTTTCAAATTTTCAAATCGATTAGTATATGACATGCATGTTGGAAATAACTAAAAAGCTAAGTTTCATCATAATGACCTCTGAAATAATTGGATTATGAATTTTAAAATCATATTAACTCGATATTGTTTTATCATGTGAAGAAATATTATCTAACTTTATTTGCCTATTATTTGAAGGGCTTAACATTTTGAAACCTCAAATTTTAGCCATTCCCAATATACACATCAAATATTAGCCCATTGAAAAAGTTCTAATTTTCACCTCAAAATTTGTGAATTTCCAAAGGGAACACCTATGGAAATGAACCATTTTGACATGAAACTTTCAAATTTTCAAATCGATTAGTATTTGACATGCATGTTGGAAATAACTAAAAAGCTAAGTTTCATCATAATGACCTCTCGAAATAATTGGATTATGAATTTTAAAATCATATTAACTCGATATTGTTTTATCATGTGAAGAAATATTATCTAACTTTATTTGCCTATTATTTGAAGGGCTTAACATTTTGAAACCTCAAAGTTTAGCCATTCCCAATATACACATCAAATATTAGCCCATTGAAAAAGTTCTAATTTTCACCTCAAAATTTGTGAATTTCCAAAGGGAACACCTATGGAAATGAACCATTTTGACATGAAACTTTCAAATTTTCAAATCGATTAGTATTTGACATGCATGTTGGAAATAACTAAAAAGCTAAGTTTCATCATAATGACCTCGAAATAATTGGATTATGAATTTTAAAATCATATTAACTCGATATTGTTTTATCATGTGAAGAAATATTATCTAACTTTATTTGCCTATTATTTGAAGGGCTTAACATTTTGAAACCTCAAATTTTAGCCATTCCCAATATACACATCAAATATTAGCCCATTGAAAAAGTTCTAATTTTCACCTCAAAATTTGTGAATTTCCAAAGGAAGACCTATGGAAATGAACCATTTTGACATGAAACTTTCAAATTTTCAAATCGATTAGTATTTGACATGCATGTTGGAAATAACTAAAAAGCTAAGTTTCATCATAATGACCTCTGAAATAATTGGATTATGAATTTTAAAATCATATTAACTCGATATTGTTTTATCATGTGAAGAAATATTATCTAACTTTATTTGCCTATTATTTGAAGGGCTTAACATTTTGAAACCTCAAAGTTTAGCCATTCCCAATATACACATCAAATATTAGCCCATTGAAAAAGTTCTAATTTTCACCTCAAAATTTGTGAATTTCCAAAGGGAACACCTATGGAAATGAACCATTTTGACATGAAACTTTCAAATTTTCAAATCGATTAGTATTTGACATGCATGTTGGAAATAACTAAAAAGCTAAGTTTCATCATAATGACCTCTGAAATAATTGGATTATGAATTTTAAAATCATATTAACTCGATATTGTTTTATCATGTGAAGAAATATTATCTAACTTTATTTGCCTATTATTTGAAGGGCTTAACATTTTGAAACCTCAAATTTTAGCCATTCCCAATATACACATCAAATATTAGCCCATTGAAAAAGTTCTAATTTTCACCTCAAAATTTGTGAATTTCCAAAGGGAACACCTATGGAAATGAACCATTTTGACATGAAACTTTCAAATTTTCAAATCGATTAGTATTTGACATGCATGTTGGAAATAACTAAAAAGCTAAGTTTCATCATAATGACCGCCTGAAATAATTGGATTATGAATTTTAAAATCATATTAACTCGATATTGTTTTATCATGTGAAGAAATATTATCTAACTTTATTTGCCTATTATTTGAAGGGCTTAACATTTTGAAACCTCAAATTTTAGCCATTCCCAATATACACATCAAATATTAGCCCATTGAAAAAGTTCTAATTTTCACCTCAAAATTTGTGAATTTCCAAAGGGAACACCTATGGAAATGAACCATTTTGACATGAAACTTTCAAATTTTCAAATCGATTAGTATTTGACATGCATGTTGGAAATAACTAAAAAGCTAAGTTTCATCATAATGACCTCTGAAATAATTGGATTATGAATTTTAAAATCATATTAACTCGATATTGTTTTATCATGTGAAGAAATATTATCTAACTTTATTTGCCTATTATTTGAAGGGCTTAACATTTTGAAACCTCAAATTTTAGCCATTCCCAATATACACATCAAATATTAGCCCATTGAAAAAGTTCTAATTTTCACCTCAAAATTTGTGAATTTCCAAAGGGAACACCTATGGAAATGAACCATTTTGACATGAAACTTTCAAATTTTCAAATCGATTAGTATTTGACATGCATGTTGGAAATAACTAAAAAGCTAAGTTTCATCATAATGACCTCCGAAATAATTGGATTATGAATTTTAAAATCATATTAACTCGATATTGTTTTATCATGTGAAGAAATATTATCTAACTTTATTTGCCTATTATTTGAAGGGCTTAACATTTTGAAACCTCAAAGTTTAGCCATTCCCAATATACACATCAAATATTAGCCCATTGAAAAAGTTCTAATTTTCACCTCAAAATTTGTGAATTTCCAAAGGGAACACCTATGGAAATGAACCATTTTGACATGAAACTTTCAAATTTTCAAATCGATTAGTATTTGACATGCATGTTGGAAATAACTAAAAAGCTAAGTTTCATCATAATGACCTCTGAAATAATTGGATTATGAATTTTAAAATCATATTAACTCGATATTGTTTTATCATGTGAAGAAATATTATCTAACTTTATTTGCCTATTATTTGAAGGGCTTAACATTTTGAAACCTCAAATTTTAGTCATTCCCAATATACACATCAAATATTAGCCCATTGAAAAAGTTCTAATTTTCACCTTAAAATTTGTGAATTTCCAAAGGAAGACCTATGGAAATGAACCATTTTGACATGAAACTTTCAAATTTTCAAATCGATTAGTATTTGACATCCATGTTGGAAATAAATTAAAAGCTAAGTTTCATCATAATGACCTCGAAATAATTGGATTATGAATTTTAAAATCATTTAACTCGATATTGTTTTATCATGTGAAGAAATATTATCTAACTTTATTTGCCTATTATTTGAAGGGCTTAACATTTTGAAACCTCAAAGTTTAGCCATTCCCAATATACACATCAAATATTAGCCCATTGAAAAAGTTCTAATTTTCACCTCAAAATTTGTGAATTTCCAAAGGGAACACCTATGGAAATGAACCATTTTGACAAGAAACTTTCAAATTTTCAAATCGATTAGTATATGACATGCATGTTGGAAATAACTAAAAAGCTAAGTTTCATCATAATGACCTCTGAAATAATTGGATTATGAATTTTAAAATCATATTAACTCGATATTGTTTTATCATGTGAAGAAATATTATCTAACTTTATTTGCCTATTATTTGAAGGGCTTAACATTTTGAAACCTCAAATTTTAGCCATTCCCAATATACACATCAAATATTAGCCCATTGAAAAAGTTCTAATTTTCACCTCAAAATTTGTGAATTTCCAAAGGGAACACCTATGGAAATGAACCATTTTGACATGAAACTTTCAAATTTTCAAATCGATTAGTATTTGACATGCATGTTGGAAATAACTAAAAAGCTAAGTTTCATCATAATGACCTCTGAAATAATTGGATTATGAATTTTAAAATCATATTAACTCGATATTGTTTTATCATGTGAAGAAATATTATCTAACTTTATTTGCCTATTATTTGAAGGGCTTAACATTTTGAAACCTCAAATTTTAGCCATTCCCAATATACACATCAAATATTAGCCCATTGAAAAAGTTCTAATTTTCACCTCAAAATTTGTGAATTTCCAAAGGGAACACCTATGGAAATGAACCATTTTGACATGAAACTTTCAAATTTTCAAATCGATTAGTATTTGACATGCATGTTGGAAATAACTAAAAAGCTAAGTTTCATCATAATGACCTCTGAAATAATTGGATTATGAATTTTAAAATCATATTAACTCGATATTGTTTTATCATGTGAAGAAATATTATCTAACTTTATTTGCCTATTATTTGAAGGGCTTAACATTTTGAAACCTCAAATTTTAGCCATTCCCAATATACACATCAAATATTAGCCCATTGAAAAAGTTCTAATTTTCACCTCAAAATTTGTGAATTTCCAAAGGGAACACCTATGGAAATGAACCATTTTGACATGAAACTTTCAAATTTTCAAATCGATTAGTATTTGACATGCATGTTGGAAATAACTAAAAAGCTAAGTTTCATCATAATGACCTCTCGAAATAATTGGATTATGAATTTTAAAATCATATTAACTCGATATTGTTTTATCATGTGAAGAAATATTATCTAACTTTATTTGCCTATTATTTGAAGGGCTTAACATTTTGAAACCTCAAATTTTAGCCATTCCCAATATACACATCAAATATTAGCCCATTGAAAAAGTTCTAATTTTCACCTCAAAATTTGTGAATTTCCAAAGGGAACACCTATGGAAATGAACCATTTTGACATGAAACTTTCAAATTTTCAAATCGATTAGTATTTGACATGCATGTTGGAAATAACTAAAAAGCTAAGTTTCATCATAATGACCTCTGAAATAATTGGATTATGAATTTTAAAATCATATTAACTCGATATTGTTTTATCATGTGAAGAAATATTATCTAACTTTATTTGCCTATTATTTGAAGGGCTTAACATTTTGAAACCTCAAATTTTAGCCATTCCCAATATACACATCAAATATTAGCCCATTGAAAAAGTTCTAATTTTCACCTCAAAATTTGTGAATTTCCAAAGGGAACACCTATGGAAATGAACCATTTTGACATGAAACTTTCAAATTTTCAAATCGATTAGTATTTGACATGCATGTTGGAAATAACTAAAAAGCTAAGTTTCATCATAATGACCTCTGAAATAATTGGATTATGAATTTTAAAATCATATTAACTCGATATTGTTTTATCATGTGAAGAAATATTATCTAACTTTATTTGCCTATTATTTGAAGGGCTTAACATTTTGAAACCTCAAATTTTAGCCATTCCCAATATACACATCAAATATTAGCCCATTGAAAAAGTTCTAATTTTCACCTCAAAATTTGTGAATTTCCAAAGGGAACACCTATGGAAATGAACCATTTTGACATGAAACTTTCAAATTTTCAAATCGATTAGTATTTGACATGCATGTTGGAAATAACTAAAAAGCTAAGTTTCATCATAATGACCTCTGAAATAATTGGATTATGAATTTTAAAATCATATTAACTCGATATTGTTTTATCATGTGAAGAAATATTATCTAACTTTATTTGCCTATTATTTGAAGGGCTTAACATTTTGAAACCTCAAATTTTAGCCATTCCCAATATACACATCAAATATTAGCCCATTGAAAAAGTTCTAATTTTCACCTCAAAATTTGTGAATTTCCAAAGGGAACACCTATGGAAATGAACCATTTTGACATGAAACTTTCAAATTTTCAAATCGATTAGTATTTGACATGCATGTTGGAAATAACTAAAAAGCTAAGTTTCATCATAATGACCTCTCGAAATAATTGGATTATGAATTTTAAAATCATATTAACTCGATATTGTTTTATCATGTGAAGAAATATTATCTAACTTTATTTGCCTATTATTTGAAGGGCTTAACATTTTGAAACCTCAAATTTTAGCCATTCCCAATATACACATCAAATATTAGCCCATTGAAAAAGTTCTAATTTTCACCTCAAAATTTGTGAATTTCCAAAGGGAACACCTATGGAAATGAACCATTTTGACATGAAACTTTCAAATTTTCAAATCGATTAGTATTTGACATGCATGTTGGAAATAACTAAAAAGCTAAGTTTCATCATAATGACCTCGAAATAATTGGATTATGAATTTTAAAATCATATTAACTCGATATTGTTTTATCATGTGAAGAAATATTATCTAACTTTATTTGCCTATTATTTGAAGGGCTTAACATTTTGAAACCTCAAATTTTAGCCATTCCCAATATACACATCAAATATTAGCCCATTGAAAAAGTTCTAATTTTCACCTCAAAATTTGTGAATTTCCAAAGGGAACACCTATGGAAATGAACCATTTTGACATGAAACTTTCAAATTTTCAAATCGATTAGTATTTGACATGCATGTTGGAAATAACTAAAAAGCTAAGTTTCATCATAATGACCTCTGAAATAATTGGATTATGAATTTTAAAATCATATTAACTCGATATTGTTTTATCATGTGAAGAAATATTATCTAACTTTATTTGCCTATTATTTGAAGGGCTTAACATTTTGAAACCTCAAATTTTAGCCATTCCCAATATACACATCAAATATTAGCCCATTGAAAAAGTTCTAATTTTCACCTCAAAATTTGTGAATTTCCAAAGGGAACACCTATGGAAATGAACCATTTTGACATGAAACTTTCAAATTTTCAAATCGATTAGTATTTGACATGCATGTTGGAAATAACTAAAAAGCTAAGTTTCATCATAATGACCTCTGAAATAATTGGATTATGAATTTTAAAATCATATTAACTCGATATTGTTTTATCATGTGAAGAAATATTATCTAACTTTATTTGCCTATTATTTGAAGGGCTTAACATTTTGAAACCTCAAATTTTAGCCATTCCCAATATACACATCAAATATTAGCCCATTGAAAAAGTTCTAATTTTCACCTCAAAATTTGTGAATTTCCAAAGGGAACACCTATGGAAATGAACCATTTTGACATGAAACTTTCAAATTTTCAAATCGATTAGTATTTGACATGCATGTTGGAAATAACTAAAAAGCTAAGTTTCATCATAATGACCTCGAAATAATTGGATTATGAATTTTAAAATCATATTAACTCGATATTGTTTTATCATGTGAAGAAATATTATCTAACTTTATTTGCCTATTATTTGAAGGGCTTAACATTTTGAAACCTCAAATTTTAGCCATTCCCAATATACACATCAAATATTAGCCCATTGAAAAAGTTCTAATTTTCACCTCAAAATTTGTGAATTTCCAAAGGGAACACCTATGGAAATGAACCATTTTGACATGAAACTTTCAAATTTTCAAATCGATTAGTATTTGACATGCATGTTGGAAATAACTAAAAAGCTAAGTTTCATCATAATGACCTCTGAAATAATTGGATTATGAATTTTAAAATCATATTAACTCGATATTGTTTTATCATGTGAAGAAATATTATCTAACTTTATTTGCCTATTATTTGAAGGGCTTAACATTTTGAAACCTCAAATTTTAGCCATTCCCAATATACACATCAAATATTAGCCCATTGAAAAAGTTCTAATTTTCACCTCAAAATTTGTGAATTTCCAAAGGGAACACCTATGGAAATGAACCATTTTGACATGAAACTTTCAAATTTTCAAATCGATTAGTATTTGACATGCATGTTGGAAATAACTAAAAAGCTAAGTTTCATCATAATGACCTCTGAAATAATTGGATTATGAATTTTAAAATCATATTAACTCGATATTGTTTTATCATGTGAAGAAATATTATCTAACTTTATTTGCCTATTATTTGAAGGGCTTAACATTTTGAAACCTCAAATTTTAGCCATTCCCAATATACACATCAAATATTAGCCCATTGAAAAAGTTCTAATTTTCACCTCAAAATTTGTGAATTTCCAAAGGGAACACCTATGGAAATGAACCATTTTGACATGAAACTTTCAAATTTTCAAATCGATTAGTATTTGACATGCATGTTGGAAATAACTAAAAAGCTAAGTTTCATCATAATGACCTCTGAAATAATTGGATTATGAATTTTAAAATCATATTAACTCGATATTGTTTTATCATGTGAAGAAATATTATCTAACTTTATTTGCCTATTATTTGAAGGGCTTAACATTTTGAAACCTCAAATTTTAGCCATTCCCAATATACACATCAAATATTAGCCCATTGAAAAAGTTCTAATTTTCACCTCAAAATTTGTGAATTTCCAAAGGGAACACCTATGGAAATGAACCATTTTGACATGAAACTTTCAAATTTTCAAATCGATTAGTATTTGACATGCATGTTGGAAATAACTAAAAAGCTAAGTTTCATCATAATGACCTCTGAAATAATTGGATTATGAATTTTAAAATCATATTAACTCGATATTGTTTTATCATGTGAAGAAATATTATCTAACTTTATTTGCCTATTATTTGAAGGGCTTAACATTTTGAAACCTCAAATTTTAGCCATTCCCAATATACACATCAAATATTAGCCCATTGAAAAAGTTCTAATTTTCACCTCAAAATTTGTGAATTTCCAAAGGGAACACCTATGGAAATGAACCATTTTGACATGAAACTTTCAAATTTTCAAATCGATTAGTATTTGACATGCATGTTGGAAATAACTAAAAAGCTAAGTTTCATCATAATGACCTCTGAAATAATTGGATTATGAATTTTAAAATCATATTAACTCGATATTGTTTTATCATGTGAAGAAATATTATCTAACTTTATTTGCCTATTATTTGAAGGGCTTAACATTTTGAAACCTCAAATTTTAGCCATTCCCAATATACACATCAAATATTAGCCCATTGAAAAAGTTCTAATTTTCACCTCAAAATTTGTGAATTTCCAAAGGGAACACCTATGGAAATGAACCATTTTGACATGAAACTTTCAAATTTTCAAATCGATTAGTATTTGACATGCATGTTGGAAATAACTAAAAAGCTAAGTTTCATCATAATGACCTCTCGAAATAATTGGATTATGAATTTTAAAATCATATTAACTCGATATTGTTTTATCATGTGAAGAAATATTATCTAACTTTATTTGCCTATTATTTGAAGGGCTTAACATTTTGAAACCTCAAATTTTAGCCATTCCCAATATACACATCAAATATTAGCCCATTGAAAAAGTTCTAATTTTCACCTCAAAATTTGTGAATTTCCAAAGGGAACACCTATGGAAATGAACCATTTTGACATGAAACTTTCAAATTTTCAAATCGATTAGTATTTGACATGCATGTTGGAAATAACTAAAAAGCTAAGTTTCATCATAATGACCTCTGAAATAATTGGATTATGAATTTTAAAATCATATTAACTCGATATTGTTTTATCATGTGAAGAAATATTATCTAACTTTATTTGCCTATTATTTGAAGGGCTTAACATTTTGAAACCTCAAATTTTAGCCATTCCCAATATACACATCAAATATTAGCCCATTGAAAAAGTTCTAATTTTCACCTCAAAATTTGTGAATTTCCAAAGGGAACACCTATGGAAATGAACCATTTTGACATGAAACTTTCAAATTTTCAAATCGATTAGTATTTGACATGCATGTTGGAAATAACTAAAAAGCTAAGTTTCATCATAATGACCTCTGAAATAATTGGATTATGAATTTTAAAATCATATTAACTCGATATTGTTTTATCATGTGAAGAAATATTATCTAACTTTATTTGCCTATTATTTGAAGGGCTTAACATTTTGAAACCTCAAATTTTAGCCATTCCCAATATACACATCAAATATTAGCCCATTGAAAAAGTTCTAATTTTCACCTCAAAATTTGTGAATTTCCAAAGGGAACACCTATGGAAATGAACCATTTTGACATGAAACTTTCAAATTTTCAAATCGATTAGTATTTGACATGCATGTTGGAAATAACTAAAAAGCTAAGTTTCATCATAATGACCTCTCGAAATAATTGGATTATGAATTTTAAAATCATATTAACTCGATATTGTTTTATCATGTGAAGAAATATTATCTAACTTTATTTGCCTATTATTTGAAGGGCTTAACATTTTGAAACCTCAAATTTTAGCCATTCCCAATATACACATCAAATATTAGCCCATTGAAAAAGTTCTAATTTTCACCTCAAAATTTGTGAATTTCCAAAGGGAACACCTATGGAAATGAACCATTTTGACATGAAACTTTCAAATTTTCAAATCGATTAGTATTTGACATGCATGTTGGAAATAACTAAAAAGCTAAGTTTCATCATAATGACCTCGAAATAATTGGATTATGAATTTTAAAATCATATTAACTCGATATTGTTTTATCATGTGAAGAAATATTATCTAACTTTATTTGCCTATTATTTGAAGGGCTTAACATTTTGAAACCTCAAATTTTAGCCATTCCCAATATACACATCAAATATTAGCCCATTGAAAAAGTTCTAATTTTCACCTCAAAATTTGTGAATTTCCAAAGGGAACACCTATGGAAATGAACCATTTTGACATGAAACTTTCAAATTTTCAAATCGATTAGTATTTGACATGCATGTTGGAAATAACTAAAAAGCTAAGTTTCATCATAATGACCTCTGAAATAATTGGATTATGAATTTTAAAATCATATTAACTCGATATTGTTTTATCATGTGAAGAAATATTATCTAACTTTATTTGCCTATTATTTGAAGGGCTTAACATTTTGAAACCTCAAATTTTAGCCATTCCCAATATACACATCAAATATTAGCCCATTGAAAAAGTTCTAATTTTCACCTCAAAATTTGTGAATTTCCAAAGGGAACACCTATGGAAATGAACCATTTTGACATGAAACTTTCAAATTTTCAAATCGATTAGTATTTGACATGCATGTTGGAAATAACTAAAAAGCTAAGTTTCATCATAATGACCTCTGAAATAATTGGATTATGAATTTTAAAATCATATTAACTCGATATTGTTTTATCATGTGAAGAAATATTATCTAACTTTATTTGCCTATTATTTGAAGGGCTTAACATTTTGAAACCTCAAATTTTAGCCATTCCCAATATACACATCAAATATTAGCCCATTGAAAAAGTTCTAATTTTCACCTCAAAATTTGTGAATTTCCAAAGGGAACACCTATGGAAATGAACCATTTTGACAAGAAACTTTCAAATTTTCAAATCGATTAGTATATGACATGCATGTTGGAAATAACTAAAAAGCTAAGTTTCATCATAATGACCTCTGAAATAATTGGATTATGAATTTTAAAATCATATTAACTCGATATTGTTTTATCATGTGAAGAAATATTATCTAACTTTATTTGCCTATTATTTGAAGGGCTTAACATTTTGAAACCTCAAATTTTAGCCATTCCCAATATACACATCAAATATTAGCCCATTGAAAAAGTTCTAATTTTCACCTCAAAATTTGTGAATTTCCAAAGGGAACACCTATGGAAATGAACCATTTTGACATGAAACTTTCAAATTTTCAAATCGATTAGTATTTGACATGCATGTTGGAAATAACTAAAAAGCTAAGTTTCATCATAATGACCTCTCGAAATAATTGGATTATGAATTTTAAAATCATATTAACTCGATATTGTTTTATCATGTGAAGAAATATTATCTAACTTTATTTGCCTATTATTTGAAGGGCTTAACATTTTGAAACCTCAAATTTTAGCCATTCCCAATATACACATCAAATATTAGCCCATTGAAAAAGTTCTAATTTTCACCTCAAAATTTGTGAATTTCCAAAGGGAACACCTATGGAAATGAACCATTTTGACATGAAACTTTCAAATTTTCAAATCGATTAGTATTTGACATGCATGTTGGAAATAACTAAAAAGCTAAGTTTCATCATAATGACCTCTGAAATAATTGGATTATGAATTTTAAAATCATATTAACTCGATATTGTTTTATCATGTGAAGAAATATTATCTAACTTTATTTGCCTATTATTTGAAGGGCTTAACATTTTGAAACCTCAAATTTTAGCCATTCCCAATATACACATCAAATATTAGCCCATTGAAAAAGTTCTAATTTTCACCTCAAAATTTGTGAATTTCCAAAGGGAACACCTATGGAAATGAACCATTTTGACATGAAACTTTCAAATTTTCAAATCGATTAGTATTTGACATGCATGTTGGAAATAACTAAAAAGCTAAGTTTCATCATAATGACCTCTGAAATAATTGGATTATGAATTTTAAAATCATATTAACTCGATATTGTTTTATCATGTGAAGAAATATTATCTAACTTTATTTGCCTATTATTTGAAGGGCTTAACATTTTGAAACCTCAAATTTTAGCCATTCCCAATATACACATCAAATATTAGCCCATTGAAAAAGTTCTAATTTTCACCTCAAAATTTGTGAATTTCCAAAGGGAACACCTATGGAAATGAACCATTTTGACATGAAACTTTCAAATTTTCAAATCGATTAGTATTTGACATGCATGTTGGAAATAACTAAAAAGCTAAGTTTCATCATAATGACCTCGAAATAATTGGATTATGAATTTTAAAATCATATTAACTCGATATTGTTTTATCATGTGAAGAAATATTATCTAACTTTATTTGCCTATTATTTGAAGGGCTTAACATTTTGAAACCTCAAATTTTAGCCATTCCCAATATACACATCAAATATTAGCCCATTGAAAAAGTTCTAATTTTCACCTCAAAATTTGTGAATTTCCAAAGGGAACACCTATGGAAATGAACCATTTTGACATGAAACTTTCAAATTTTCAAATCGATTAGTATTTGACATGCATGTTGGAAATAACTAAAAAGCTAAGTTTCATCATAATGACCTCTGAAATAATTGGATTATGAATTTTAAAATCATATTAACTCGATATTGTTTTATCATGTGAAGAAATATTATCTAACTTTATTTGCCTATTATTTGAAGGGCTTAACATTTTGAAACCTCAAATTTTAGCCATTCCCAATATACACATCAAATATTAGCCCATTGAAAAAGTTCTAATTTTCACCTCAAAATTTGTGAATTTCCAAAGGGAACACCTATGGAAATGAACCATTTTGACATGAAACTTTCAAATTTTCAAATCGATTAGTATTTGACATGCATGTTGGAAATAACTAAAAAGCTAAGTTTCATCATAATGACCTCTGAAATAATTGGATTATGAATTTTAAAATCATATTAACTCGATATTGTTTTATCATGTGAAGAAATATTATCTAACTTTATTTGCCTATTATTTGAAGGGCTTAACATTTTGAAACCTCAAATTTTAGCCATTCCCAATATACACATCAAATATTAGCCCATTGAAAAAGTTCTAATTTTCACCTCAAAATTTGTGAATTTCCAAAGGGAACACCTATGGAAATGAACCATTTTGACATGAAACTTTCAAATTTTCAAATCGATTAGTATTTGACATGCATGTTGGAAATAACTAAAAAGCTAAGTTTCATCATAATGACCTCTGAAATAATTGGATTATGAATTTTAAAATCATATTAACTCGATATTGTTTTATCATGTGAAGAAATATTATCTAACTTTATTTGCCTATTATTTGAAGGGCTTAACATTTTGAAACCTCAAATTTTAGCCATTCCCAATATACACATCAAATATTAGCCCATTGAAAAAGTTCTAATTTTCACCTCAAAATTTGTGAATTTCCAAAGGGAACACCTATGGAAATGAACCATTTTGACATGAAACTTTCAAATTTTCAAATCGATTAGTATTTGACATGCATGTTGGAAATAACTAAAAAGCTAAGTTTCATCATAATGACCTCTGAAATAATTGGATTATGAATTTTAAAATCATATTAACTCGATATTGTTTTATCATGTGAAGAAATATTATCTAACTTTATTTGCCTATTATTTGAAGGGCTTAACATTTTGAAACCTCAAATTTTAGCCATTCCCAATATACACATCAAATATTAGCCCATTGAAAAAGTTCTAATTTTCACCTCAAAATTTGTGAATTTCCAAAGGGAACACCTATGGAAATGAACCATTTTGACATGAAACTTTCAAATTTTCAAATCGATTAGTATATGACATGCATGTTGGAAATAACTAAAAAGCTAAGTTTCATCATAATGACCTCTGAAATAATTGGATTATGAATTTTAAAATCATATTAACTCGATATTGTTTTATCATGTGAAGAAATATTATCTAACTTTATTTGCCTATTATTTGAAGGGCTTAACATTTTGAAACCTCAAATTTTAGCCATTCCCAATATACACATCAAATATTAGCCCATTGAAAAAGTTCTAATTTTCACCTCAAAATTTGTGAATTTCCAAAGGGAACACCTATGGAAATGAACCATTTTGACATGAAACTTTCAAATTTTCAAATCGATTAGTATTTGACATGCATGTTGGAAATAACTAAAAAGCTAAGTTTCATCATAATGACCTCTCGAAATAATTGGATTATGAATTTTAAAATCATATTAACTCGATATTGTTTTATCATGTGAAGAAATATTATCTAACTTTATTTGCCTATTATTTGAAGGGCTTAACATTTTGAAACCTCAAATTTTAGCCATTCCCAATATACACATCAAATATTAGCCCATTGAAAAAGTTCTAATTTTCACCTCAAAATTTGTGAATTTCCAAAGGGAACACCTATGGAAATGAACCATTTTGACATGAAACTTTCAAATTTTCAAATCGATTAGTATTTGACATGCATGTTGGAAATAACTAAAAAGCTAAGTTTCATCATAATGACCTCTGAAATAATTGGATTATGAATTTTAAAATCATATTAACTCGATATTGTTTTATCATGTGAAGAAATATTATCTAACTTTATTTGCCTATTATTTGAAGGGCTTAACATTTTGAAACCTCAAATTTTAGCCATTCCCAATATACACATCAAATATTAGCCCATTGAAAAAGTTCTAATTTTCACCTCAAAATTTGTGAATTTCCAAAGGGAACACCTATGGAAATGAACCATTTTGACATGAAACTTTCAAATTTTCAAATCGATTAGTATTTGACATGCATGTTGGAAATAACTAAAAAGCTAAGTTTCATCATAATGACCTCTGAAATAATTGGATTATGAATTTTAAAATCATATTAACTCGATATTGTTTTATCATGTGAAGAAATATTATCTAACTTTATTTGCCTATTATTTGAAGGGCTTAACATTTTGAAACCTCAAAGTTTAGCCATTCCCAATATACACATCAAATATTAGCCCATTGAAAAAGTTCTAATTTTCACCTCAAAATTTGTGAATTTCCAAAGGGAACACCTATGGAAATGAACCATTTTGACAAGAAACTTTCAAATTTTCAAATCGATTAGTATATGACATGCATGTTGGAAATAACTAAAAAGCTAAGTTTCATCATAATGACCTCTGAAATAATTGGATTATGAATTTTAAAATCATATTAACTCGATATTGTTTTATCATGTGAAGAAATATTATCTAACTTTATTTGCCTATTATTTGAAGGGCTTAACATTTTGAAACCTCAAATTTTAGCCATTCCCAATATACACATCAAATATTAGCCCATTGAAAAAGTTCTAATTTTCACCTCAAAATTTGTGAATTTCCAAAGGGAACACCTATGGAAATGAACCATTTTGACATGAAACTTTCAAATTTTCAAATCGATTAGTATTTGACATGCATGTTGGAAATAACTAAAAAGCTAAGTTTCATCATAATGACCTCTGAAATAATTGGATTATGAATTTTAAAATCATATTAACTCGATATTGTTTTATCATGTGAAGAAATATTATCTAACTTTATTTGCCTATTATTTGAAGGGCTTAACATTTTGAAACCTCAAATTTTAGTCATTCCCAATATACACATCAAATATTAGCCCATTGAAAAAGTTCTAATTTTCACCTTAAAATTTGTGAATTTCCAAAGGAAGACCTATGGAAATGAACCATTTTGACATGAAACTTTCAAATTTTCAAATCGATTAGTATTTGACATGCATGTTGGAAATAAATTAAAAGCTAAGTTTCATCATAATGACCTCGAAATAATTGGATTATGAATTTTAAAATCATATTAACTCGATATTGTTTTATCATGTGAAGAAATATTATCTAACTTTATTTGCCTATTATTTGAAGGGCTTAACATTTTGAAACCTCAAAGTTTAGCCATTCCCAATATACACATCAAATATTAGCCCATTGAAAAAGTTCTAATTTTCACCTCAAAATTTGTGAATTTCCAAAGGGAACACCTATGGAAATGAACCATTTTGACAAGAAACTTTCAAATTTTCAAATCGATTAGTATATGACATGCATGTTGGAAATAACTAAAAAGCTAAGTTTCATCATAATGACCTCTGAAATAATTGGATTATGAATTTTAAAATCATATTAACTCGATATTGTTTTATCATGTGAAGAAATATTATCTAACTTTATTTGCCTATTATTTGAAGGGCTTAACATTTTGAAACCTCAAATTTTAGCCATTCCCAATATACACATCAAATATTAGCCCATTGAAAAAGTTCTAATTTTCACCTCAAAATTTGTGAATTTCCAAAGGGAACACCTATGGAAATGAACCATTTTGACATGAAACTTTCAAATTTTCAAATCGATTAGTATTTGACATGCATGTTGGAAATAACTAAAAAGCTAAGTTTCATCATAATGACCTCTGAAATAATTGGATTATGAATTTTAAAATCATATTAACTCGATATTGTTTTATCATGTGAAGAAATATTATCTAACTTTATTTGCCTATTATTTGAAGGGCTTAACATTTTGAAACCTCAAATTTTAGCCATTCCCAATATACACATCAAATATTAGCCCATTGAAAAAGTTCTAATTTTCACCTCAAAATTTGTGAATTTCCAAAGGGAACACCTATGGAAATGAACCATTTTGACATGAAACTTTCAAATTTTCAAATCGATTAGTATTTGACATGCATGTTGGAAATAACTAAAAAGCTAAGTTTCATCATAATGACCTCTGAAATAATTGGATTATGAATTTTAAAATCATATTAACTCGATATTGTTTTATCATGTGAAGAAATATTATCTAACTTTATTTGCCTATTATTTGAAGGGCTTAACATTTTGAAACCTCAAATTTTAGCCATTCCCAATATACACATCAAATATTAGCCCATTGAAAAAGTTCTAATTTTCACCTCAAAATTTGTGAATTTCCAAAGGGAACACCTATGGAAATGAACCATTTTGACATGAAACTTTCAAATTTTCAAATCGATTAGTATTTGACATGCATGTTGGAAATAACTAAAAAGCTAAGTTTCATCATAATGACCTCTGAAATAATTGGATTATGAATTTTAAAATCATATTAACTCGATATTGTTTTATCATGTGAAGAAATATTATCTAACTTTATTTGCCTATTATTTGAAGGGCTTAACATTTTGAAACCTCAACGTTTAGCCATTCCCAATATACACATCAAATATTAGCCCATTGAAAAAGTTCTAATTTTCACCTCAAAATTTGTGAATTTCCAAAGGGAACACCTATGGAAATGAACCATTTTGACAAGAAACTTTCAAATTTTCAAATCGATTAGTATATGACATGCATGTTGGAAATAACTAAAAAGCTAAGTTTCATCATAATGACCTCGAAATAATTGGATTATGAATTTTAAAATCATATTAACTCGATATTGTTTTATCATGTGAAGAAATATTATCTAACTTTATTTGCCTATTATTTGAAGGGCTTAACATTTTGAAACCTCAAATTTTAGCCATTCCCAATATACACATCAAATATTAGCCCATTGAAAAAGTTCTAATTTTCACCTCAAAATTTGTGAATTTCCAAAGGGAACACCTATGGAAATGAACCATTTTGACATGAAACTTTCAAATTTTCAAATCGATTAGTATTTGACATGCATGTTGGAAATAACTAAAAAGCTAAGTTTCATCATAATGACCTCTGAAATAATTGGATTATGAATTTTAAAATCATATTAACTCGATATTGTTTTATCATGTGAAGAAATATTATCTAACTTTATTTGCCTATTATTTGAAGGGCTTAACATTTTGAAACCTCAAATTTTAGTCATTCCCAATATACACATCAAATATTAGCCCATTGAAAAAGTTCTAATTTTCACCTCAAAATTTGTGAATTTCCAAAGGGAACACCTATGGAAATGAACCATTTTGACATGAAACTTTCAAATTTTCAAATCGATTAGTATTTGACATGCATGTTGGAAATAACTAAAAAGCTAAGTTTCATCATAATGACCTCTGAAATAATTGGATTATGAATTTTAAAATCATATTAACTCGATATTGTTTTATCATGTGAAGAAATATTATCTAACTTTATTTGCCTATTATTTGAAGGGCTTAACATTTTGAAACCTCAACGTTTAGCCATTCCCAATATACACATCAAATATTAGCCCATTGAAAAAGTTCTAATTTTCACCTCAAAATTTGTGAATTTCCAAAGGGAACACCTATGGAAATGAACCATTTTGACATGAAACTTTCAAATTTTCAAATCGATTAGTATATGACATGCATGTTGGAAATAACTAAAAAGCTAAGTTTCATCATAATGACCTCTGAAATAATTGGATTATGAATTTTAAAATCATATTAACTCGATATTGTTTTATCATGTGAAGAAATATTATCTAACTTTATTTGCCTATTATTTGAAGGGCTTAACATTTTGAAACCTCAAATTTTAGCCATTCCCAATATACACATCAAATATTAGCCCATTGAAAAAGTTCTAATTTTCACCTCAAAATTTGTGAATTTCCAAAGGGAACACCTATGGAAATGAACCATTTTGACATGAAACTTTCAAATTTTCAAATCGATTAGTATTTGACATGCATGTTGGAAATAACTAAAAAGCTAAGTTTCATCATAATGACCTCTGAAATAATTGGATTATGAATTTTAAAATCATATTAACTCGATATTGTTTTATCATGTGAAGAAATATTATCTAACTTTATTTGCCTATTATTTGAAGGGCTTAACATTTTGAAACCTCAAATTTTAGCCATTCCCAATATACACATCAAATATTAGCCCATTGAAAAAGTTCTAATTTTCACCTCAAAATTTGTGAATTTCCAAAGGGAACACCTATGGAAATGAACCATTTTGACATGAAACTTTCAAATTTTCAAATCGATTAGTATATGACATGCATGTTGGAAATAACTAAAAAGCTAAGTTTCATCATAATGACCTCGAAATAATTGGATTATGAATTTTAAAATCATATTAACTCGATATTGTTTTATCATGTGAAGAAATATTATCTAACTTTATTTGCCTATTATTTGAAGGGCTTAACATTTTGAAACCTCAAATTTTAGCCATTCCCAATATACACATCAAATATTAGCCCATTGAAAAAGTTCTAATTTTCACCTCAAAATTTGTGAATTTCCAAAGGGAACACCTATGGAAATGAACCATTTTGACATGAAACTTTCAAATTTTCAAATCGATTAGTATTTGACATGCATGTTGGAAATAACTAAAAAGCTAAGTTTCATCATAATGACCTCTGAAATAATTGGATTATGAATTTTAAAATCATATTAACTCGATATTGTTTTATCATGTGAAGAAATATTATCTAACTTTATTTGCCTATTATTTGAAGGGCTTAACATTTTGAAACCTCAAATTTTAGCCATTCCCAATATACACATCAAATATTAGCCCATTGAAAAAGTTCTAATTTTCACCTCAAAATTTGTGAATTTCCAAAGGGAACACCTATGGAAATGAACCATTTTGACATGAAACTTTCAAATTTTCAAATCGATTAGTATTTGACATGCATGTTGGAAATAACTAAAAAGCTAAGTTTCATCATAATGACCTCTCGAAATAATTGGATTATGAATTTTAAAATCATATTAACTCGATATTGTTTTATCATGTGAAGAAATATTATCTAACTTTATTTGCCTATTATTTGAAGGGCTTAACATTTTGAAACCTCAAATTTTAGCCATTCCCAATATACACATCAAATATTAGCCCATTGAAAAAGTTCTAATTTTCACCTCAAAATTTGTGAATTTCCAAAGGGAACACCTATGGAAATGAACCATTTTGACATGAAACTTTCAAATTTTCAAATCGATTAGTATTTGACATGCATGTTGGAAATAACTAAAAAGCTAAGTTTCATCATAATGACCTCTGAAATAATTGGATTATGAATTTTAAAATCATATTAACTCGATATTGTTTTATCATGTGAAGAAATATTATCTAACTTTATTTGCCTATTATTTGAAGGGCTTAACATTTTGAAACCTCAAATTTTAGCCATTCCCAATATACACATCAAATATTAGCCCATTGAAAAAGTTCTAATTTTCACCTCAAAATTTGTGAATTTCCAAAGGGAACACCTATGGAAATGAACCATTTTGACATGAAACTTTCAAATTTTCAAATCGATTAGTATTTGACATGCATGTTGGAAATAACTAAAAAGCTAAGTTTCATCATAATGACCTCTGAAATAATTGGATTATGAATTTTAAAATCATATTAACTCGATATTGTTTTATCATGTGAAGAAATATTATCTAACTTTATTTGCCTATTATTTGAAGGGCTTAACATTTTGAAACCTCAAATTTTAGCCATTCCCAATATACACATCAAATATTAGCCCATTGAAAAAGTTCTAATTTTCACCTCAAAATTTGTGAATTTCCAAAGGGAACACCTATGGAAATGAACCATTTTGACATGAAACTTTCAAATTTTCAAATCGATTAGTATTTGACATGCATGTTGGAAATAACTAAAAAGCTAAGTTTCATCATAATGACCTCTCGAAATAATTGGATTATGAATTTTAAAATCATATTAACTCGATATTGTTTTATCATGTGAAGAAATATTATCTAACTTTATTTGCCTATTATTTGAAGGGCTTAACATTTTGAAACCTCAAATTTTAGCCATTCCCAATATACACATCAAATATTAGCCCATTGAAAAAGTTCTAATTTTCACCTCAAAATTTGTGAATTTCCAAAGGGAACACCTATGGAAATGAACCATTTTGACAAGAAACTTTCAAATTTTCAAATCGATTAGTATATGACATGCATGTTGGAAATAACTAAAAAGCTAAGTTTCATCATAATGACCTCTGAAATAATTGGATTATGAATTTTAAAATCATATTAACTCGATATTGTTTTATCATGTGAAGAAATATTATCTAACTTTATTTGCCTATTATTTGAAGGGCTTAACATTTTGAAACCTCAAATTTTAGCCATTCCCAATATACACATCAAATATTAGCCCATTGAAAAAGTTCTAATTTTCACCTCAAAATTTGTGAATTTCCAAAGGGAACACCTATGGAAATGAACCATTTTGACATGAAACTTTCAAATTTTCAAATCGATTAGTATTTGACATGCATGTTGGAAATAACTAAAAAGCTAAGTTTCATCATAATGACCTCTGAAATAATTGGATTATGAATTTTAAAATCATATTAACTCGATATTGTTTTATCATGTGAAGAAATATTATCTAACTTTATTTGCCTATTATTTGAAGGGCTTAACATTTTGAAACCTCAAATTTTAGTCATTCCCAATATACACATCAAATATTAGCCCATTGAAAAAGTTCTAATTTTCACCTCAAAATTTGTGAATTTCCAAAGGGAACACCTATGGAAATGAACCATTTTGACATGAAACTTTCAAATTTTCAAATCGATTAGTATTTGACATGCATGTTGGAAATAACTAAAAAGCTAAGTTTCATCATAATGACCTCTGAAATAATTGGATTATGAATTTTAAAATCATATTAACTCGATATTGTTTTATCATGTGAAGAAATATTATCTAACTTTATTTGCCTATTATTTGAAGGGCTTAACATTTTGAAACCTCAACGTTTAGCCATTCCCAATATACACATCAAATATTAGCCCATTGAAAAAGTTCTAATTTTCACCTCAAAATTTGTGAATTTCCAAAGGGAACACCTATGGAAATGAACCATTTTGACAAGAAACTTTCAAATTTTCAAATCGATTAGTATATGACATGCATGTTGGAAATAACTAAAAAGCTAAGTTTCATCATAATGACCTCTGAAATAATTGGATTATGAATTTTAAAATCATATTAACTCGATATTGTTTTATCATGTGAAGAAATATTATCTAACTTTATTTGCCTATTATTTGAAGGGCTTAACATTTTGAAACCTCAAATTTTAGCCATTCCCAATATACACATCAAATATTAGCCCATTGAAAAAGTTCTAATTTTCACCTCAAAATTTGTGAATTTCCAAAGGGAACACCTATGGAAATGAACCATTTTGACATGAAACTTTCAAATTTTCAAATCGATTAGTATTTGACATGCATGTTGGAAATAACTAAAAAGCTAAGTTTCATCATAATGACCTCTGAAATAATTGGATTATGAATTTTAAAATCATATTAACTCGATATTGTTTTATCATGTGAAGAAATATTATCTAACTTTATTTGCCTATTATTTGAAGGGCTTAACATTTTGAAACCTCAAATTTTAGCCATTCCCAATATACACATCAAATATTAGCCCATTGAAAAAGTTCTAATTTTCACCTCAAAATTTGTGAATTTCCAAAGGGAACACCTATGGAAATGAACCATTTTGACATGAAACTTTCAAATTTTCAAATCGATTAGTATTTGACATGCATGTTGGAAATAACTAAAAAGCTAAGTTTCATCATAATGACCTCGAAATAATTGGATTATGAATTTTAAAATCATATTAACTCGATATTGTTTTATCATGTGAAGAAATATTATCTAACTTTATTTGCCTATTATTTGAAGGGCTTAACATTTTGAAACCTCAAATTTTAGCCATTCCCAATATACACATCAAATATTAGCCCATTGAAAAAGTTCTAATTTTCACCTCAAAATTTGTGAATTTCCAAAGGGAACACCTATGGAAATGAACCATTTTGACATGAAACTTTCAAATTTTCAAATCGATTAGTATTTGACATGCATGTTGGAAATAACTAAAAAGCTAAGTTTCATCATAATGACCTCTGAAATAATTGGATTATGAATTTTAAAATCATATTAACTCGATATTGTTTTATCATGTGAAGAAATATTATCTAACTTTATTTGCCTATTATTTGAAGGGCTTAACATTTTGAAACCTCAAATTTTAGCCATTCCCAATATACACATCAAATATTAGCCCATTGAAAAAGTTCTAATTTTCACCTCAAAATTTGTGAATTTCCAAAGGGAACACCTATGGAAATGAACCATTTTGACATGAAACTTTCAAATTTTCAAATCGATTAGTATTTGACATGCATGTTGGAAATAACTAAAAAGCTAAGTTTCATCATAATGACCTCTGAAATAATTGGATTATGAATTTTAAAATCATATTAACTCGATATTGTTTTATCATGTGAAGAAATATTATCTAACTTTATTTGCCTATTATTTGAAGGGCTTAACATTTTGAAACCTCAAATTTTAGCCATTCCCAATATACACATCAAATATTAGCCCATTGAAAAAGTTCTAATTTTCACCTCAAAATTTGTGAATTTCCAAAGGGAACACCTATGGAAATGAACCATTTTGACATGAAACTTTCAAATTTTCAAATCGATTAGTATTTGACATGCATGTTGGAAATAACTAAAAAGCTAAGTTTCATCATAATGACCTCTGAAATAATTGGATTATGAATTTTAAAATCATATTAACTCGATATTGTTTTATCATGTGAAGAAATATTATCTAACTTTATTTGCCTATTATTTGAAGGGCTTAACATTTTGAAACCTCAAATTTTAGCCATTCCCAATATACACATCAAATATTAGCCCATTGAAAAAGTTCTAATTTTCACCTCAAAATTTGTGAATTTCCAAAGGGAACACCTATGGAAATGAACCATTTTGACATGAAACTTTCAAATTTTCAAATCGATTAGTATTTGACATGCATGTTGGAAATAACTAAAAAGCTAAGTTTCATCATAATGACCTCTGAAATAATTGGATTATGAATTTTAAAATCATATTAACTCGATATTGTTTTATCATGTGAAGAAATATTATCTAACTTTATTTGCCTATTATTTGAAGGGCTTAACATTTTGAAACCTCAACGTTTAGCCATTCCCAATATACACATCAAATATTAGCCCATTGAAAAAGTTCTAATTTTCACCTCAAAATTTGTGAATTTCCAAAGGGAACACCTATGGAAATGAACCATTTTGACATGAAACTTTCAAATTTTCAAATCGATTAGTATTTGACATGCATGTTGGAAATAACTAAAAAGCTAAGTTTCATCATAATGACCTCTGAAATAATTGGATTATGAATTTTAAAATCATATTAACTCGATATTGTTTTATCATGTGAAGAAATATTATCTAACTTTATTTGCCTATTATTTGAAGGGCTTAACATTTTGAAACCTCAAATTTTAGCCATTCCCAATATACACATCAAATATTAGCCCATTGAAAAAGTTCTAATTTTCACCTCAAAATTTGTGAATTTCCAAAGGGAACACCTATGGAAATGAACCATTTTGACATGAAACTTTCAAATTTTCAAATCGATTAGTATTTGACATGCATGTTGGAAATAACTAAAAAGCTAAGTTTCATCATAATGACCCTCTGAAATAATTGGATTATGAATTTTAAAATCATATTAACTCGATATTGTTTTATCATGTGAAGAAATATTATCTAACTTTATTTGCCTATTATTTGAAGGGCTTAACATTTTGAAACCTCAAATTTTAGCCATTCCCAATATACACATCAAATATTAGCCCATTGAAAAAGTTCTAATTTTCACCTCAAAATTTGTGAATTTCCAAAGGGAACACCTATGGAAATGAACCATTTTGACAAGAAACTTTCAAATTTTCAAATCGATTAGTATATGACATGCATGTTGGAAATAACTAAAAAGCTAAGTTTCATCATAATGACCTCTGAAATAATTGGATTATGAATTTTAAAATCATATTAACTCGATATTGTTTTATCATGTGAAGAAATATTATCTAACTTTATTTGCCTATTATTTGAAGGGCTTAACATTTTGAAACCTCAAATTTTAGCCATTCCCAATATACACATCAAATATTAGCCCATTGAAAAAGTTCTAATTTTCACCTCAAAATTTGTGAATTTCCAAAGGGAACACCTATGGAAATGAACCATTTTGACATGAAACTTTCAAATTTTCAAATCGATTAGTATTTGACATGCATGTTGGAAATAACTAAAAAGCTAAGTTTCATCATAATGACCTCTGAAATAATTGGATTATGAATTTTAAAATCATATTAACTCGATATTGTTTTATCATGTGAAGAAATATTATCTAACTTTATTTGCCTATTATTTGAAGGGCTTAACATTTTGAAACCTCAAATTTTAGTCATTCCCAATATACACATCAAATATTAGCCCATTGAAAAAGTTCTAATTTTCACCTTAAAATTTGTGAATTTCCAAAGGGAACACCTATGGAAATGAACCATTTTGACAAGAAACTTTCAAATTTTCAAATCGATTAGTATTTGACATCCATGTTGGAAATAAATTAAAAGCTAAGTTTCATCATAATGACCGCAAGAAATAATTGGATTATGAATTTTAAAATCATTTAACTCGATATTGTTTTATCATGTGAAGAAATATTATCTAACTTTATTTGCCTATTATTTGAAGGGCTTAACATTTTGAAACCTCAACGTTTAGCCATTCCCAATATACACATCAAATATTAGCCCATTGAAAAAGTTCTAATTTTCACCTCAAAATTTGTGAATTTCCAAAGGGAACACCTATGGAAATGAACCATTTTGACAAGAAACTTTCAAATTTTCAAATCGATTAGTATATGACATGCATGTTGGAAATAACTAAAAAGCTAAGTTTCATCATAATGACCTCTGAAATAATTGGATTATGAATTTTAAAATCATATTAACTCGATATTGTTTTATCATGTGAAGAAATATTATCTAACTTTATTTGCCTATTATTTGAAGGGCTTAACATTTTGAAACCTCAAATTTTAGCCATTCCCAATATACACATCAAATATTAGCCCATTGAAAAAGTTCTAATTTTCACCTCAAAATTTGTGAATTTCCAAAGGGAACACCTATGGAAATGAACCATTTTGACATGAAACTTTCAAATTTTCAAATCGATTAGTATTTGACATGCATGTTGGAAATAACTAAAAAGCTAAGTTTCATCATAATGACCTCTGAAATAATTGGATTATGAATTTTAAAATCATATTAACTCGATATTGTTTTATCATGTGAAGAAATATTATCTAACTTTATTTGCCTATTATTTGAAGGGCTTAACATTTTGAAACCTCAAATTTTAGCCATTCCCAATATACACATCAAATATTAGCCCATTGAAAAAGTTCTAATTTTCACCTCAAAATTTGTGAATTTCCAAAGGGAACACCTATGGAAATGAACCATTTTGACATGAAACTTTCAAATTTTCAAATCGATTAGTATTTGACATGCATGTTGGAAATAACTAAAAAGCTAAGTTTCATCATAATGACCTCTGAAATAATTGGATTATGAATTTTAAAATCATATTAACTCGATATTGTTTTATCATGTGAAGAAATATTATCTAACTTTATTTGCCTATTATTTGAAGGGCTTAACATTTTGAAACCTCAAATTTTAGCCATTCCCAATATACACATCAAATATTAGCCCATTGAAAAAGTTCTAATTTTCACCTCAAAATTTGTGAATTTCCAAAGGGAACACCTATGGAAATGAACCATTTTGACATGAAACTTTCAAATTTTCAAATCGATTAGTATTTGACATGCATGTTGGAAATAACTAAAAAGCTAAGTTTCATCATAATGACCTCTGAAATAATTGGATTATGAATTTTAAAATCATATTAACTCGATATTGTTTTATCATGTGAAGAAATATTATCTAACTTTATTTGCCTATTATTTGAAGGGCTTAACATTTTGAAACCTCAAATTTTAGCCATTCCCAATATACACATCAAATATTAGCCCATTGAAAAAGTTCTAATTTTCACCTCAAAATTTGTGAATTTCCAAAGGGAACACCTATGGAAATGAACCATTTTGACATGAAACTTTCAAATTTTCAAATCGATTAGTATTTGACATGCATGTTGGAAATAACTAAAAAGCTAAGTTTCATCATAATGACCTCTGAAATAATTGGATTATGAATTTTAAAATCATATTAACTCGATATTGTTTTATCATGTGAAGAAATATTATCTAACTTTATTTGCCTATTATTTGAAGGGCTTAACATTTTGAAACCTCAAATTTTAGCCATTCCCAATATACACATCAAATATTAGCCCATTGAAAAAGTTCTAATTTTCACCTCAAAATTTGTGAATTTCCAAAGGGAACACCTATGGAAATGAACCATTTTGACATGAAACTTTCAAATTTTCAAATCGATTAGTATTTGACATGCATGTTGGAAATAACTAAAAAGCTAAGTTTCATCATAATGACCGCTGAAATAATTGGATTATGAATTTTAAAATCATATTAACTCGATATTGTTTTATCATGTGAAGAAATATTATCTAACTTTATTTGCCTATTATTTGAAGGGCTTAACATTTTGAAACCTCAAAGTTTAGCCATTCCCAATATACACATCAAATATTAGCCCATTGAAAAAGTTCTAATTTTCACCTCAAAATTTGTGAATTTCCAAAGGGAACACCTATGGAAATGAACCATTTTGACAAGAAACTTTCAAATTTTCAAATCGATTAGTATATGACATGCATGTTGGAAATAACTAAAAAGCTAAGTTTCATCATAATGACCTCTG
Organism: Linum usitatissimum; assembly: GCA_030674075.2. Taxonomy (NCBI): domain Eukaryota; kingdom Viridiplantae; phylum Streptophyta; class Magnoliopsida; order Malpighiales; family Linaceae; genus Linum; species Linum usitatissimum. Next base: position 59,256 of record JAUJYP020000338.1, read on the forward strand.
AAATAATTGGATTATGAATTTTAAAATCATATTAACTCGATATTGTTTTATCATGTGAAGAAATATTATCTAACTTTATTTGCCTATTATTTGAAGGGCTTAACATTTTGAAACCTCAAATTTTAGCCATTCCCAATATACACATCAAATATTAGCCCATTGAAAAAGTTCTAATTTTCACCTCAAAATTTGTGAATTTCCAAAGGGAACACCTATGGAAATGAACCATTTTGACATGAAACTTTCAAATTTTCAAATCGATTAGTATTTGACATGCATGTTGGAAATAACTAAAAAGCTAAGTTTCATCATAATGACCTCTGAAATAATTGGATTATGAATTTTAAAATCATATTAACTCGATATTGTTTTATCATGTGAAGAAATATTATCTAACTTTATTTGCCTATTATTTGAAGGGCTTAACATTTTGAAACCTCAAATTTTAGCCATTCCCAATATACACATCAAATATTAGCCCATTGAAAAAGTTCTAATTTTCACCTCAAAATTTGTGAATTTCCAAAGGGAACACCTATGGAAATGAACCATTTTGACATGAAACTTTCAAATTTTCAAATCGATTAGTATTTGACATGCATGTTGGAAATAACTAAAAAGCTAAGTTTCATCATAATGACCTCTGAAATAATTGGATTATGAATTTTAAAATCATATTAACTCGATATTGTTTTATCATGTGAAGAAATATTATCTAACTTTATTTGCCTATTATTTGAAGGGCTTAACATTTTGAAACCTCAAAGTTTAGCCATTCCCAATATACACATCAAATATTAGCCCATTGAAAAAGTTCTAATTTTCACCTCAAAATTTGTGAATTTCCAAAGGGAACACCTATGGAAATGAACCATTTTGACATGAAACTTTCAAATTTTCAAATCGATTAGTATTTGACATGCATGTTGGAAATAACTAAAAAGCTAAGTTTCATCATAATGACCTCTGAAATAATTGGATTATGAATTTTAAAATCATATTAACTCGATATTGTTTTATCATGTGAAGAAATATTATCTAACTTTATTTGCCTATTATTTGAAGGGCTTAACATTTTGAAACCTCAAATTTTAGCCATTCCCAATATACACATCAAATATTAGCCCATTGAAAAAGTTCTAATTTTCACCTCAAAATTTGTGAATTTCCAAAGGGAACACCTATGGAAATGAACCATTTTGACATGAAACTTTCAAATTTTCAAATCGATTAGTATTTGACATGCATGTTGGAAATAACTAAAAAGCTAAGTTTCATCATAATGACCTCTGAAATAATTGGATTATGAATTTTAAAATCATATTAACTCGATATTGTTTTATCATGTGAAGAAATATTATCTAACTTTATTTGCCTATTATTTGAAGGGCTTAACATTTTGAAACCTCAAATTTTAGCCATTCCCAATATACACATCAAATATTAGCCCATTGAAAAAGTTCTAATTTTCACCTCAAAATTTGTGAATTTCCAAAGGGAACACCTATGGAAATGAACCATTTTGACATGAAACTTTCAAATTTTCAAATCGATTAGTATTTGACATGCATGTTGGAAATAACTAAAAAGCTAAGTTTCATCATAATGACCTCTCGAAATAATTGGATTATGAATTTTAAAATCATATTAACTCGATATTGTTTTATCATGTGAAGAAATATTATCTAACTTTATTTGCCTATTATTTGAAGGGCTTAACATTTTGAAACCTCAAAGTTTAGCCATTCCCAATATACACATCAAATATTAGCCCATTGAAAAAGTTCTAATTTTCACCTCAAAATTTGTGAATTTCCAAAGGGAACACCTATGGAAATGAACCATTTTGACATGAAACTTTCAAATTTTCAAATCGATTAGTATTTGACATGCATGTTGGAAATAACTAAAAAGCTAAGTTTCATCATAATGACCTCTCGAAATAATTGGATTATGAATTTTAAAATCATATTAACTCGATATTGTTTTATCATGTGAAGAAATATTATCTAACTTTATTTGCCTATTATTTGAAGGGCTTAACATTTTGAAACCTCAAATTTTAGCCATTCCCAATATACACATCAAATATTAGCCCATTGAAAAAGTTCTAATTTTCACCTCAAAATTTGTGAATTTCCAAAGGGAACACCTATGGAAATGAACCATTTTGACATGAAACTTTCAAATTTTCAAATCGATTAGTATTTGACATGCATGTTGGAAATAACTAAAAAGCTAAGTTTCATCATAATGACCTCTGAAATAATTGGATTATGAATTTTAAAATCATATTAACTCGATATTGTTTTATCATGTGAAGAAATATTATCTAACTTTATTTGCCTATTATTTGAAGGGCTTAACATTTTGAAACCTCAAAGTTTAGCCATTCCCAATATACACATCAAATATTAGCCCATTGAAAAAGTTCTAATTTTCACCTCAAAATTTGTGAATTTCCAAAGGGAACACCTATGGAAATGAACCATTTTGACATGAAACTTTCAAATTTTCAAATCGATTAGTATTTGACATGCATGTTGGAAATAACTAAAAAGCTAAGTTTCATCATAATGACCTCTGAAATAATTGGATTATGAATTTTAAAATCATATTAACTCGATATTGTTTTATCATGTGAAGAAATATTATCTAACTTTATTTGCCTATTATTTGAAGGGCTTAACATTTTGAAACCTCAAATTTTAGCCATTCCCAATATACACATCAAATATTAGCCCATTGAAAAAGTTCTAATTTTCACCTCAAAATTTGTGAATTTCCAAAGGGAACACCTATGGAAATGAACCATTTTGACATGAAACTTTCAAATTTTCAAATCGATTAGTATTTGACATGCATGTTGGAAATAACTAAAAAGCTAAGTTTCATCATAATGACCGCCTGAAATAATTGGATTATGAATGTTAAAATCATATTAACTCGATATTGTTTTATCATGTGAAGAAATATTATCTAACTTTATTTGCCTATTATTTGAAGGGCTTAACATTTTGAAACCTCAAATTTTAGCCATTCCCAATATACACATCAAATATTAGCCCATTGAAAAAGTTCTAATTTTCACCTCAAAATTTGTGAATTTCCAAAGGGAACACCTATGGAAATGAACCATTTTGACATGAAACTTTCAAATTTTCAAATCGATTAGTATTTGACATGCATGTTGGAAATAACTAAAAAGCTAAGTTTCATCATAATGACCTCTGAAATAATTGGATTATGAATTTTAAAATCATATTAACTCGATATTGTTTTATCATGTGAAGAAATATTATCTAACTTTATTTGCCTATTATTTGAAGGGCTTAACATTTTGAAACCTCAAATTTTAGCCATTCCCAATATACACATCAAATATTAGCCCATTGAAAAAGTTCTAATTTTCACCTCAAAATTTGTGAATTTCCAAAGGGAACACCTATGGAAATGAACCATTTTGACATGAAACTTTCAAATTTTCAAATCGATTAGTATTTGACATGCATGTTGGAAATAACTAAAAAGCTAAGTTTCATCATAATGACCTCTGAAATAATTGGATTATGAATTTTAAAATCATATTAACTCGATATTGTTTTATCATGTGAAGAAATATTATCTAACTTTATTTGCCTATTATTTGAAGGGCTTAACATTTTGAAACCTCAAATTTTAGCCATTCCCAATATACACATCAAATATTAGCCCATTGAAAAAGTTCTAATTTTCACCTCAAAATTTGTGAATTTCCAAAGGGAACACCTATGGAAATGAACCATTTTGACATGAAACTTTCAAATTTTCAAATCGATTAGTATTTGACATGCATGTTGGAAATAACTAAAAAGCTAAGTTTCATCATAATGACCTCTGAAATAATTGGATTATGAATTTTAAAATCATATTAACTCGATATTGTTTTATCATGTGAAGAAATATTATCTAACTTTATTTGCCTATTATTTGAAGGGCTTAACATTTTGAAACCTCAAATTTTAGCCATTCCCAATATACACATCAAATATTAGCCCATTGAAAAAGTTCTAATTTTCACCTCAAAATTTGTGAATTTCCAAAGGGAACACCTATGGAAATGAACCATTTTGACATGAAACTTTCAAATTTTCAAATCGATTAGTATTTGACATGCATGTTGGAAATAACTAAAAAGCTAAGTTTCATCATAATGACCTCTGAAATAATTGGATTATGAATTTTAAAATCATATTAACTCGATATTGTTTTATCATGTGAAGAAATATTATCTAACTTTATTTGCCTATTATTTGAAGGGCTTAACATTTTGAAACCTCAAATTTTAGCCATTCCCAATATACACATCAAATATTAGCCCATTGAAAAAGTTCTAATTTTCACCTCAAAATTTGTGAATTTCCAAAGGGAACACCTATGGAAATGAACCATTTTGACATGAAACTTTCAAATTTTCAAATCGATTAGTATTTGACATGCATGTTGGAAATAACTAAAAAGCTAAGTTTCATCATAATGACCTCGAAATAATTGGATTATGAATTTTAAAATCATATTAACTCGATATTGTTTTATCATGTGAAGAAATATTATCTAACTTTATTTGCCTATTATTTGAAGGGCTTAACATTTTGAAACCTCAAATTTTAGCCATTCCCAATATACACATCAAATATTAGCCCATTGAAAAAGTTCTAATTTTCACCTCAAAATTTGTGAATTTCCAAAGGGAACACCTATGGAAATGAACCATTTTGACATGAAACTTTCAAATTTTCAAATCGATTAGTATTTGACATGCATGTTGGAAATAACTAAAAAGCTAAGTTTCATCATAATGACCTCTGAAATAATTGGATTATGAATTTTAAAATCATATTAACTCGATATTGTTTTATCATGTGAAGAAATATTATCTAACTTTATTTGCCTATTATTTGAAGGGCTTAACATTTTGAAACCTCAAATTTTAGCCATTCCCAATATACACATCAAATATTAGCCCATTGAAAAAGTTCTAATTTTCACCTCAAAATTTGTGAATTTCCAAAGGGAACACCTATGGAAATGAACCATTTTGACATGAAACTTTCAAATTTTCAAATCGATTAGTATTTGACATGCATGTTGGAAATAACTAAAAAGCTAAGTTTCATCATAATGACCTCTGAAATAATTGGATTATGAATTTTAAAATCATATTAACTCGATATTGTTTTATCATGTGAAGAAATATTATCTAACTTTATTTGCCTATTATTTGAAGGGCTTAACATTTTGAAACCTCAAAGTTTAGCCATTCCCAATATACACATCAAATATTAGCCCATTGAAAAAGTTCTAATTTTCACCTCAAAATTTGTGAATTTCCAAAGGGAACACCTATGGAAATGAACCATTTTGACATGAAACTTTCAAATTTTCAAATCGATTAGTATTTGACATGCATGTTGGAAATAACTAAAAAGCTAAGTTTCATCATAATGACCTCTGAAATAATTGGATTATGAATTTTAAAATCATATTAACTCGATATTGTTTTATCATGTGAAGAAATATTATCTAACTTTATTTGCCTATTATTTGAAGGGCTTAACATTTTGAAACCTCAAATTTTAGCCATTCCCAATATACACATCAAATATTAGCCCATTGAAAAAGTTCTAATTTTCACCTCAAAATTTGTGAATTTCCAAAGGGAACACCTATGGAAATGAACCATTTTGACATGAAACTTTCAAATTTTCAAATCGATTAGTATTTGACATGCATGTTGGAAATAACTAAAAAGCTAAGTTTCATCATAATGACCTCTGAAATAATTGGATTATGAATTTTAAAATCATATTAACTCGATATTGTTTTATCATGTGAAGAAATATTATCTAACTTTATTTGCCTATTATTTGAAGGGCTTAACATTTTGAAACCTCAAATTTTAGCCATTCCCAATATACACATCAAATATTAGCCCATTGAAAAAGTTCTAATTTTCACCTCAAAATTTGTGAATTTCCAAAGGAAGACCTATGGAAATGAACCATTTTGACATGAAACTTTCAAATTTTCAAATCGATTAGTATTTGACATGCATGTTGGAAATAACTAAAAAGCTAAGTTTCATCATAATGACCTCTGAAATAATTGGATTATGAATTTTAAAATCATTTAACTCGATATTGTTTTATCATGTGAAGAAATATTATCTAACTTTATTTGCCTATTATTTGAAGGGCTTAACATTTTGAAACCTCAAAGTTTAGCCATTCCCAATATACACATCAAATATTAGCCCATTGAAAAAGTTCTAATTTTCACCTCAAAATTTGTGAATTTCCAAAGGGAACACCTATGGAAATGAACCATTTTGACATGAAACTTTCAAATTTTCAAATCGATTAGTATTTGACATGCATGTTGGAAATAACTAAAAAGCTAAGTTTCATCATAATGACCTCTGAAATAATTGGATTATGAATTTTAAAATCATATTAACTCGATATTGTTTTATCATGTGAAGAAATATTATCTAACTTTATTTGCCTATTATTTGAAGGGCTTAACATTTTGAAACCTCAAATTTTAGCCATTCCCAATATACACATCAAATATTAGCCCATTGAAAAAGTTCTAATTTTCACCTCAAAATTTGTGAATTTCCAAAGGGAACACCTATGGAAATGAACCATTTTGACATGAAACTTTCAAATTTTCAAATCGATTAGTATTTGACATGCATGTTGGAAATAACTAAAAAGCTAAGTTTCATCATAATGACCTCTGAAATAATTGGATTATGAATTTTAAAATCATATTAACTCGATATTGTTTTATCATGTGAAGAAATATTATCTAACTTTATTTGCCTATTATTTGAAGGGCTTAACATTTTGAAACCTCAAAGTTTAGCCATTCCCAATATACACATCAAATATTAGCCCATTGAAAAAGTTCTAATTTTCACCTCAAAATTTGTGAATTTCCAAAGGGAACACCTATGGAAATGAACCATTTTGACATGAAACTTTCAAATTTTCAAATCGATTAGTATTTGACATGCATGTTGGAAATAACTAAAAAGCTAAGTTTCATCATAATGACCTCTGAAATAATTGGATTATGAATTTTAAAATCATATTAACTCGATATTGTTTTATCATGTGAAGAAATATTATCTAACTTTATTTGCCTATTATTTGAAGGGCTTAACATTTTGAAACCTCAAATTTTAGCCATTCCCAATATACACATCAAATATTAGCCCATTGAAAAAGTTCTAATTTTCACCTCAAAATTTGTGAATTTCCAAAGGGAACACCTATGGAAATGAACCATTTTGACATGAAACTTTCAAATTTTCAAATCGATTAGTATTTGACATGCATGTTGGAAATAACTAAAAAGCTAAGTTTCATCATAATGACCTCTCGAAATAATTGGATTATGAATTTTAAAATCATTTAACTCGATATTGTTTTATCATGTGAAGAAATATTATCTAACTTTATTTGCCTATTATTTGAAGGGCTTAACATTTTGAAACCTCAAAGTTTAGCCATTCCCAATATACACATCAAATATTAGCCCATTGAAAAAGTTCTAATTTTCACCTCAAAATTTGTGAATTTCCAAAGGGAACACCTATGGAAATGAACCATTTTGACATGAAACTTTCAAATTTTCAAATCGATTAGTATTTGACATGCATGTTGGAAATAACTAAAAAGCTAAGTTTCATCATAATGACCTCTGAAATAATTGGATTATGAATTTTAAAATCATATTAACTCGATATTGTTTTATCATGTGAAGAAATATTATCTAACTTTATTTGCCTATTATTTGAAGGGCTTAACATTTTGAAACCTCAAAGTTTAGCCATTCCCAATATACACATCAAATATTAGCCCATTGAAAAAGTTCTAATTTTCACCTCAAAATTTGTGAATTTCCAAAGGGAACACCTATGGAAATGAACCATTTTGACATGAAACTTTCAAATTTTCAAATCGATTAGTATTTGACATGCATGTTGGAAATAACTAAAAAGCTAAGTTTCATCATAATGACCTCTGAAATAATTGGATTATGAATTTTAAAATCATTTAACTCGATATTGTTTTATCATGTGAAGAAATATTATCTAACTTTATTTGCCTATTATTTGAAGGGCTTAACATTTTGAAACCTCAAAGTTTAGCCATTCCCAATATACACATCAAATATTAGCCCATTGAAAAAGTTCTAATTTTCACCTCAAAATTTGTGAATTTCCAAAGGGAACACCTATGGAAATGAACCATTTTGACATGAAACTTTCAAATTTTCAAATCGATTAGTATTTGACATGCATGTTGGAAATAACTAAAAAGCTAAGTTTCATCATAATGACCTCTGAAATAATTGGATTATGAATTTTAAAATCATATTAACTCGATATTGTTTTATCATGTGAAGAAATATTATCTAACTTTATTTGCCTATTATTTGAAGGGCTTAACATTTTGAAACCTCAAATTTTAGCCATTCCCAATATACACATCAAATATTAGCCCATTGAAAAAGTTCTAATTTTCACCTCAAAATTTGTGAATTTCCAAAGGGAACACCTATGGAAATGAACCATTTTGACATGAAACTTTCAAATTTTCAAATCGATTAGTATTTGACATGCATGTTGGAAATAACTAAAAAGCTAAGTTTCATCATAATGACCTCCCGAAATAATTGGATTATGAATTTTAAAATCATATTAACTCGATATTGTTTTATCATGTGAAGAAATATTATCTAACTTTATTTGCCTATTATTTGAAGGGCTTAACATTTTGAAACCTCAAAGTTTAGCCATTCCCAATATACACATCAAATATTAGCCCATTGAAAAAGTTCTAATTTTCACCTCAAAATTTGTGAATTTCCAAAGGGAACACCTATGGAAATGAACCATTTTGACATGAAACTTTCAAATTTTCAAATCGATTAGTATTTGACATGCATGTTGGAAATAACTAAAAAGCTAAGTTTCATCATAATGACCTCGAAATAATTGGATTATGAATTTTAAAATCATTTAACTCGATATTGTTTTATCATGTGAAGAAATATTATCTAACTTTATTTGCCTATTATTTGAAGGGCTTAACATTTTGAAACCTCAAATTTTAGCCATTCCCAATATACACATCAAATATTAGCCCATTGAAAAAGTTCTAATTTTCACCTCAAAATTTGTGAATTTCCAAAGGGAACACCTATGGAAATGAACCATTTTGACATGAAACTTTCAAATTTTCAAATCGATTAGTATTTGACATGCATGTTGGAAATAACTAAAAAGCTAAGTTTCATCATAATGACCTCTGAAATAATTGGATTATGAATTTTAAAATCATATTAACTCGATATTGTTTTATCATGTGAAGAAATATTATCTAACTTTATTTGCCTATTATTTGAAGGGCTTAACATTTTGAAACCTCAAAGTTTAGCCATTCCCAATATACACATCAAATATTAGCCCATTGAAAAAGTTCTAATTTTCACCTCAAAATTTGTGAATTTCCAAAGGGAACACCTATGGAAATGAACCATTTTGACATGAAACTTTCAAATTTTCAAATCGATTAGTATTTGACATGCATGTTGGAAATAACTAAAAAGCTAAGTTTCATCATAATGACCTCTGAAATAATTGGATTATGAATTTTAAAATCATATTAACTCGATATTGTTTTATCATGTGAAGAAATATTATCTAACTTTATTTGCCTATTATTTGAAGGGCTTAACATTTTGAAACCTCAAATTTTAGCCATTCCCAATATACACATCAAATATTAGCCCATTGAAAAAGTTCTAATTTTCACCTCAAAATTTGTGAATTTCCAAAGGGAACACCTATGGAAATGAACCATTTTGACATGAAACTTTCAAATTTTCAAATCGATTAGTATTTGACATGCATGTTGGAAATAACTAAAAAGCTAAGTTTCATCATAATGACCTCTGAAATAATTGGATTATGAATTTTAAAATCATATTAACTCGATATTGTTTTATCATGTGAAGAAATATTATCTAACTTTATTTGCCTATTATTTGAAGGGCTTAACATTTTGAAACCTCAAATTTTAGCCATTCCCAATATACACATCAAATATTAGCCCATTGAAAAAGTTCTAATTTTCACCTCAAAATTTGTGAATTTCCAAAGGGAACACCTATGGAAATGAACCATTTTGACATGAAACTTTCAAATTTTCAAATCGATTAGTATTTGACATGCATGTTGGAAATAACTAAAAAGCTAAGTTTCATCATAATGACCTCTGAAATAATTGGATTATGAATTTTAAAATCATTTAACTCGATATTGTTTTATCATGTGAAGAAATATTATCTAACTTTATTTGCCTATTATTTGAAGGGCTTAACATTTTGAAACCTCAAAGTTTAGCCATTCCCAATATACACATCAAATATTAGCCCATTGAAAAAGTTCTAATTTTCACCTCAAAATTTGTGAATTTCCAAAGGGAACACCTATGGAAATGAACCATTTTGACATGAAACTTTCAAATTTTCAAATCGATTAGTATTTGACATGCATGTTGGAAATAACTAAAAAGCTAAGTTTCATCATAATGACCTCTGAAATAATTGGATTATGAATTTTAAAATCATATTAACTCGATATTGTTTTATCATGTGAAGAAATATTATCTAACTTTATTTGCCTATTATTTGAAGGGCTTAACATTTTGAAACCTCAAATTTTAGCCATTCCCAATATACACATCAAATATTAGCCCATTGAAAAAGTTCTAATTTTCACCTCAAAATTTGTGAATTTCCAAAGGGAACACCTATGGAAATGAACCATTTTGACATGAAACTTTCAAATTTTCAAATCGATTAGTATTTGACATGCATGTTGGAAATAACTAAAAAGCTAAGTTTCATCATAATGACCTCTGAAATAATTGGATTATGAATTTTAAAATCATATTAACTCGATATTGTTTTATCATGTGAAGAAATATTATCTAACTTTATTTGCCTATTATTTGAAGGGCTTAACATTTTGAAACCTCAAAGTTTAGCCATTCCCAATATACACATCAAATATTAGCCCATTGAAAAAGTTCTAATTTTCACCTCAAAATTTGTGAATTTCCAAAGGGAACACCTATGGAAATGAACCATTTTGACATGAAACTTTCAAATTTTCAAATCGATTAGTATTTGACATGCATGTTGGAAATAACTAAAAAGCTAAGTTTCATCATAATGACCTCTGAAATAATTGGATTATGAATTTTAAAATCATATTAACTCGATATTGTTTTATCATGTGAAGAAATATTATCTAACTTTATTTGCCTATTATTTGAAGGGCTTAACATTTTGAAACCTCAAATTTTAGCCATTCCCAATATACACATCAAATATTAGCCCATTGAAAAAGTTCTAATTTTCACCTCAAAATTTGTGAATTTCCAAAGGGAACACCTATGGAAATGAACCATTTTGACATGAAACTTTCAAATTTTCAAATCGATTAGTATTTGACATGCATGTTGGAAATAACTAAAAAGCTAAGTTTCATCATAATGACCTCTGAAATAATTGGATTATGAATTTTAAAATCATATTAACTCGATATTGTTTTATCATGTGAAGAAATATTATCTAACTTTATTTGCCTATTATTTGAAGGGCTTAACATTTTGAAACCTCAAAGTTTAGCCATTCCCAATATACACATCAAATATTAGCCCATTGAAAAAGTTCTAATTTTCACCTCAAAATTTGTGAATTTCCAAAGGGAACACCTATGGAAATGAACCATTTTGACATGAAACTTTCAAATTTTCAAATCGATTAGTATTTGACATGCATGTTGGAAATAACTAAAAAGCTAAGTTTCATCATAATGACCTCTGAAATAATTGGATTATGAATTTTAAAATCATATTAACTCGATATTGTTTTATCATGTGAAGAAATATTATCTAACTTTATTTGCCTATTATTTGAAGGGCTTAACATTTTGAAACCTCAAATTTTAGCCATTCCCAATATACACATCAAATATTAGCCCATTGAAAAAGTTCTAATTTTCACCTCAAAATTTGTGAATTTCCAAAGGGAACACCTATGGAAATGAACCATTTTGACATGAAACTTTCAAATTTTCAAATCGATTAGTATTTGACATGCATGTTGGAAATAACTAAAAAGCTAAGTTTCATCATAATGACCTCTGAAATAATTGGATTATGAATTTTAAAATCATATTAACTCGATATTGTTTTATCATGTGAAGAAATATTATCTAACTTTATTTGCCTATTATTTGAAGGGCTTAACATTTTGAAACCTCAAATTTTAGCCATTCCCAATATACACATCAAATATTAGCCCATTGAAAAAGTTCTAATTTTCACCTCAAAATTTGTGAATTTCCAAAGGGAACACCTATGGAAATGAACCATTTTGACATGAAACTTTCAAATTTTCAAATCGATTAGTATTTGACATGCATGTTGGAAATAACTAAAAAGCTAAGTTTCATCATAATGACCTCTGAAATAATTGGATTATGAATTTTAAAATCATTTAACTCGATATTGTTTTATCATGTGAAGAAATATTATCTAACTTTATTTGCCTATTATTTGAAGGGCTTAACATTTTGAAACCTCAAATTTTAGCCATTCCCAATATACACATCAAATATTAGCCCATTGAAAAAGTTCTAATTTTCACCTCAAAATTTGTGAATTTCCAAAGGGAACACCTATGGAAATGAACCATTTTGACATGAAACTTTCAAATTTTCAAATCGATTAGTATTTGACATGCATGTTGGAAATAACTAAAAAGCTAAGTTTCATCATAATGACCTCTGAAATAATTGGATTATGAATTTTAAAATCATATTAACTCGATATTGTTTTATCATGTGAAGAAATATTATCTAACTTTATTTGCCTATTATTTGAAGGGCTTAACATTTTGAAACCTCAAATTTTAGCCATTCCCAATATACACATCAAATATTAGCCCATTGAAAAAGTTCTAATTTTCACCTCAAAATTTGTGAATTTCCAAAGGGAACACCTATGGAAATGAACCATTTTGACATGAAACTTTCAAATTTTCAAATCGATTAGTATTTGACATGCATGTTGGAAATAACTAAAAAGCTAAGTTTCATCATAATGACCTCTGAAATAATTGGATTATGAATTTTAAAATCATATTAACTCGATATTGTTTTATCATGTGAAGAAATATTATCTAACTTTATTTGCCTATTATTTGAAGGGCTTAACATTTTGAAACCTCAAATTTTAGCCATTCCCAATATACACATCAAATATTAGCCCATTGAAAAAGTTCTAATTTTCACCTCAAAATTTGTGAATTTCCAAAGGGAACACCTATGGAAATGAACCATTTTGACATGAAACTTTCAAATTTTCAAATCGATTAGTATTTGACATGCATGTTGGAAATAACTAAAAAGCTAAGTTTCATCATAATGACCTCTGAAATAATTGGATTATGAATTTTAAAATCATATTAACTCGATATTGTTTTATCATGTGAAGAAATATTATCTAACTTTATTTGCCTATTATTTGAAGGGCTTAACATTTTGAAACCTCAAAGTTTAGCCATTCCCAATATACACATCAAATATTAGCCCATTGAAAAAGTTCTAATTTTCACCTCAAAATTTGTGAATTTCCAAAGGGAACACCTATGGAAATGAACCATTTTGACATGAAACTTTCAAATTTTCAAATCGATTAGTATTTGACATGCATGTTGGAAATAACTAAAAAGCTAAGTTTCATCATAATGACCTCTGAAATAATTGGATTATGAATTTTAAAATCATATTAACTCGATATTGTTTTATCATGTGAAGAAATATTATCTAACTTTATTTGCCTATTATTTGAAGGGCTTAACATTTTGAAACCTCAAATTTTAGCCATTCCCAATATACACATCAAATATTAGCCCATTGAAAAAGTTCTAATTTTCACCTCAAAATTTGTGAATTTCCAAAGGGAACACCTATGGAAATGAACCATTTTGACATGAAACTTTCAAATTTTCAAATCGATTAGTATTTGACATGCATGTTGGAAATAACTAAAAAGCTAAGTTTCATCATAATGACCTCCGAAATAATTGGATTATGAATTTTAAAATCATATTAACTCGATATTGTTTTATCATGTGAAGAAATATTATCTAACTTTATTTGCCTATTATTTGAAGGGCTTAACATTTTGAAACCTCAAATTTTAGCCATTCCCAATATACACATCAAATATTAGCCCATTGAAAAAGTTCTAATTTTCACCTCAAAATTTGTGAATTTCCAAAGGGAACACCTATGGAAATGAACCATTTTGACATGAAACTTTCAAATTTTCAAATCGATTAGTATTTGACATGCATGTTGGAAATAACTAAAAAGCTAAGTTTCATCATAATGACCTCGAAATAATTGGATTATGAATTTTAAAATCATATTAACTCGATATTGTTTTATCATGTGAAGAAATATTATCTAACTTTATTTGCCTATTATTTGAAGGGCTTAACATTTTGAAACCTCAAATTTTAGCCATTCCCAATATACACATCAAATATTAGCCCATTGAAAAAGTTCTAATTTTCACCTCAAAATTTGTGAATTTCCAAAGGGAACACCTATGGAAATGAACCATTTTGACATGAAACTTTCAAATTTTCAAATCGATTAGTATTTGACATGCATGTTGGAAATAACTAAAAAGCTAAGTTTCATCATAATGACCTCTGAAATAATTGGATTATGAATTTTAAAATCATATTAACTCGATATTGTTTTATCATGTGAAGAAATATTATCTAACTTTATTTGCCTATTATTTGAAGGGCTTAACATTTTGAAACCTCAAAGTTTAGCCATTCCCAATATACACATCAAATATTAGCCCATTGAAAAAGTTCTAATTTTCACCTCAAAATTTGTGAATTTCCAAAGGGAACACCTATGGAAATGAACCATTTTGACATGAAACTTTCAAATTTTCAAATCGATTAGTATTTGACATGCATGTTGGAAATAACTAAAAAGCTAAGTTTCATCATAATGACCTCTGAAATAATTGGATTATGAATTTTAAAATCATATTAACTCGATATTGTTTTATCATGTGAAGAAATATTATCTAACTTTATTTGCCTATTATTTGAAGGGCTTAACATTTTGAAACCTCAAATTTTAGCCATTCCCAATATACACATCAAATATTAGCCCATTGAAAAAGTTCTAATTTTCACCTCAAAATTTGTGAATTTCCAAAGGGAACACCTATGGAAATGAACCATTTTGACATGAAACTTTCAAATTTTCAAATCGATTAGTATTTGACATGCATGTTGGAAATAACTAAAAAGCTAAGTTTCATCATAATGACCTCTGAAATAATTGGATTATGAATTTTAAAATCATATTAACTCGATATTGTTTTATCATGTGAAGAAATATTATCTAACTTTATTTGCCTATTATTTGAAGGGCTTAACATTTTGAAACCTCAAATTTTAGCCATTCCCAATATACACATCAAATATTAGCCCATTGAAAAAGTTCTAATTTTCACCTCAAAATTTGTGAATTTCCAAAGGGAACACCTATGGAAATGAACCATTTTGACATGAAACTTTCAAATTTTCAAATCGATTAGTATTTGACATGCATGTTGGAAATAACTAAAAGCTAAGTTTCATCATAATGACCGCCAGAAATAATTGGATTATGAATTTTAAAATCATTTAACTCGATATTGTTTTATCATGTGAAGAAATATTATCTAACTTTATTTGCCTATTATTTGAAGGGCTTAACATTTTGAAACCTCAAAGTTTAGCCATTCCCAATATACACATCAAATATTAGCCCATTGAAAAAGTTCTAATTTTCACCTCAAAATTTGTGAATTTCCAAAGGGAACACCTATGGAAATGAACCATTTTGACATGAAACTTTCAAATTTTCAAATCGATTAGTATTTGACATGCATGTTGGAAATAACTAAAAAGCTAAGTTTCATCATAATGACCTCTGAAATAATTGGATTATGAATTTTAAAATCATATTAACTCGATATTGTTTTATCATGTGAAGAAATATTATCTAACTTTATTTGCCTATTATTTGAAGGGCTTAACATTTTGAAACCTCAAATTTTAGCCATTCCCAATATACACATCAAATATTAGCCCATTGAAAAAGTTCTAATTTTCACCTCAAAATTTGTGAATTTCCAAAGGGAACACCTATGGAAATGAACCATTTTGACATGAAACTTTCAAATTTTCAAATCGATTAGTATTTGACATGCATGTTGGAAATAACTAAAAAGCTAAGTTTCATCATAATGACCTCTGAAATAATTGGATTATGAATTTTAAAATCATATTAACTCGATATTGTTTTATCATGTGAAGAAATATTATCTAACTTTATTTGCCTATTATTTGAAGGGCTTAACATTTTGAAACCTCAAAGTTTAGCCATTCCCAATATACACATCAAATATTAGCCCATTGAAAAAGTTCTAATTTTCACCTCAAAATTTGTGAATTTCCAAAGGGAACACCTATGGAAATGAACCATTTTGACATGAAACTTTCAAATTTTCAAATCGATTAGTATTTGACATGCATGTTGGAAATAACTAAAAAGCTAAGTTTCATCATAATGACCTCTGAAATAATTGGATTATGAATTTTAAAATCATATTAACTCGATATTGTTTTATCATGTGAAGAAATATTATCTAACTTTATTTGCCTATTATTTGAAGGGCTTAACATTTTGAAACCTCAAAGTTTAGCCATTCCCAATATACACATCAAATATTAGCCCATTGAAAAAGTTCTAATTTTCACCTCAAAATTTGTGAATTTCCAAAGGGAACACCTATGGAAATGAACCATTTTGACATGAAACTTTCAAATTTTCAAATCGATTAGTATTTGACATGCATGTTGGAAATAACTAAAAAGCTAAGTTTCATCATAATGACCTCTGAAATAATTGGATTATGAATTTTAAAATCATATTAACTCGATATTGTTTTATCATGTGAAGAAATATTATCTAACTTTATTTGCCTATTATTTGAAGGGCTTAACATTTTGAAACCTCAAATTTTAGCCATTCCCAATATACACATCAAATATTAGCCCATTGAAAAAGTTCTAATTTTCACCTCAAAATTTGTGAATTTCCAAAGGGAACACCTATGGAAATGAACCATTTTGACATGAAACTTTCAAATTTTCAAATCGATTAGTATTTGACATGCATGTTGGAAATAACTAAAAAGCTAAGTTTCATCATAATGACCTCCGAAATAATTGGATTATGAATTTTAAAATCATATTAACTCGATATTGTTTTATCATGTGAAGAAATATTATCTAACTTTATTTGCCTATTATTTGAAGGGCTTAACATTTTGAAACCTCAAATTTTAGCCATTCCCAATATACACATCAAATATTAGCCCATTGAAAAAGTTCTAATTTTCACCTCAAAATTTGTGAATTTCCAAAGGGAACACCTATGGAAATGAACCATTTTGACATGAAACTTTCAAATTTTCAAATCGATTAGTATTTGACATGCATGTTGGAAATAACTAAAAAGCTAAGTTTCATCATAATGACCTCTCGAAATAATTGGATTATGAATTTTAAAATCATATTAACTCGATATTGTTTTATCATGTGAAGAAATATTATCTAACTTTATTTGCCTATTATTTGAAGGGCTTAACATTTTGAAACCTCAAATTTTAGCCATTCCCAATATACACATCAAATATTAGCCCATTGAAAAAGTTCTAATTTTCACCTCAAAATTTGTGAATTTCCAAAGGGAACACCTATGGAAATGAACCATTTTGACATGAAACTTTCAAATTTTCAAATCGATTAGTATTTGACATGCATGTTGGAAATAACTAAAAAGCTAAGTTTCATCATAATGACCTCTGAAATAATTGGATTATGAATTTTAAAATCATTTAACTCGATATTGTTTTATCATGTGAAGAAATATTATCTAACTTTATTTGCCTATTATTTGAAGGGCTTAACATTTTGAAACCTCAAAGTTTAGCCATTCCCAATATACACATCAAATATTAGCCCATTGAAAAAGTTCTAATTTTCACCTCAAAATTTGTGAATTTCCAAAGGGAACACCTATGGAAATGAACCATTTTGACATGAAACTTTCAAATTTTCAAATCGATTAGTATTTGACATGCATGTTGGAAATAACTAAAAAGCTAAGTTTCATCATAATGACCTCTGAAATAATTGGATTATGAATTTTAAAATCATATTAACTCGATATTGTTTTATCATGTGAAGAAATATTATCTAACTTTATTTGCCTATTATTTGAAGGGCTTAACATTTTGAAACCTCAAATTTTAGCCATTCCCAATATACACATCAAATATTAGCCCATTGAAAAAGTTCTAATTTTCACCTCAAAATTTGTGAATTTCCAAAGGGAACACCTATGGAAATGAACCATTTTGACATGAAACTTTCAAATTTTCAAATCGATTAGTATTTGACATGCATGTTGGAAATAACTAAAAAGCTAAGTTTCATCATAATGACCTCTGAAATAATTGGATTATGAATTTTAAAATCATATTAACTCGATATTGTTTTATCATGTGAAGAAATATTATCTAACTTTATTTGCCTATTATTTGAAGGGCTTAACATTTTGAAACCTCAAAGTTTAGCCATTCCCAATATACACATCAAATATTAGCCCATTGAAAAAGTTCTAATTTTCACCTCAAAATTTGTGAATTTCCAAAGGGAACACCTATGGAAATGAACCATTTTGACATGAAACTTTCAAATTTTCAAATCGATTAGTATTTGACATGCATGTTGGAAATAACTAAAAAGCTAAGTTTCATCATAATGACCTCTGAAATAATTGGATTATGAATTTTAAAATCATATTAACTCGATATTGTTTTATCATGTGAAGAAATATTATCTAACTTTATTTGCCTATTATTTGAAGGGCTTAACATTTTGAAACCTCAAATTTTAGCCATTCCCAATATACACATCAAATATTAGCCCATTGAAAAAGTTCTAATTTTCACCTCAAAATTTGTGAATTTCCAAAGGGAACACCTATGGAAATGAACCATTTTGACATGAAACTTTCAAATTTTCAAATCGATTAGTATTTGACATGCATGTTGGAAATAACTAAAAAGCTAAGTTTCATCATAATGACCTCTGAAATAATTGGATTATGAATTTTAAAATCATATTAACTCGATATTGTTTTATCATGTGAAGAAATATTATCTAACTTTATTTGCCTATTATTTGAAGGGCTTAACATTTTGAAACCTCAAAGTTTAGCCATTCCCAATATACACATCAAATATTAGCCCATTGAAAAAGTTCTAATTTTCACCTCAAAATTTGTGAATTTCCAAAGGGAACACCTATGGAAATGAACCATTTTGACATGAAACTTTCAAATTTTCAAATCGATTAGTATTTGACATGCATGTTGGAAATAACTAAAAAGCTAAGTTTCATCATAATGACCTCTGAAATAATTGGATTATGAATTTTAAAATCATATTAACTCGATATTGTTTTATCATGTGAAGAAATATTATCTAACTTTATTTGCCTATTATTTGAAGGGCTTAACATTTTGAAACCTCAAAGTTTAGCCATTCCCAATATACACATCAAATATTAGCCCATTGAAAAAGTTCTAATTTTCACCTCAAAATTTGTGAATTTCCAAAGGGAACACCTATGGAAATGAACCATTTTGACATGAAACTTTCAAATTTTCAAATCGATTAGTATTTGACATGCATGTTGGAAATAACTAAAAAGCTAAGTTTCATCATAATGACCTCTGAAATAATTGGATTATGAATTTTAAAATCATATTAACTCGATATTGTTTTATCATGTGAAGAAATATTATCTAACTTTATTTGCCTATTATTTGAAGGGCTTAACATTTTGAAACCTCAAATTTTAGCCATTCCCAATATACACATCAAATATTAGCCCATTGAAAAAGTTCTAATTTTCACCTCAAAATTTGTGAATTTCCAAAGGGAACACCTATGGAAATGAACCATTTTGACATGAAACTTTCAAATTTTCAAATCGATTAGTATTTGACATGCATGTTGGAAATAACTAAAAAGCTAAGTTTCATCATAATGACCTCTGAAATAATTGGATTATGAATTTTAAAATCATATTAACTCGATATTGTTTTATCATGTGAAGAAATATTATCTAACTTTATTTGCCTATTATTTGAAGGGCTTAACATTTTGAAACCTCAAAGTTTAGCCATTCCCAATATACACATCAAATATTAGCCCATTGAAAAAGTTCTAATTTTCACCTCAAAATTTGTGAATTTCCAAAGGGAACACCTATGGAAATGAACCATTTTGACATGAAACTTTCAAATTTTCAAATCGATTAGTATTTGACATGCATGTTGGAAATAACTAAAAAGCTAAGTTTCATCATAATGACCTCTGAAATAATTGGATTATGAATTTTAAAATCATATTAACTCGATATTGTTTTATCATGTGAAGAAATATTATCTAACTTTATTTGCCTATTATTTGAAGGGCTTAACATTTTGAAACCTCAAAGTTTAGCCATTCCCAATATACACATCAAATATTAGCCCATTGAAAAAGTTCTAATTTTCACCTCAAAATTTGTGAATTTCCAAAGGGAACACCTATGGAAATGAACCATTTTGACATGAAACTTTCAAATTTTCAAATCGATTAGTATTTGACATGCATGTTGGAAATAACTAAAAAGCTAAGTTTCATCATAATGACCTCTGAAATAATTGGATTATGAATTTTAAAATCATATTAACTCGATATTGTTTTATCATGTGAAGAAATATTATCTAACTTTATTTGCCTATTATTTGAAGGGCTTAACATTTTGAAACCTCAAAGTTTAGCCATTCCCAATATACACATCAAATATTAGCCCATTGAAAAAGTTCTAATTTTCACCTCAAAATTTGTGAATTTCCAAAGGGAACACCTATGGAAATGAACCATTTTGACATGAAACTTTCAAATTTTCAAATCGATTAGTATTTGACATGCATGTTGGAAATAACTAAAAAGCTAAGTTTCATCATAATGACCCTCGAAATAATTGGATTATGAATTTTAAAATCATATTAACTCGATATTGTTTTATCATGTGAAGAAATATTATCTAACTTTATTTGCCTATTATTTGAAGGGCTTAACATTTTGAAACCTCAAAGTTTAGCCATTCCCAATATACACATCAAATATTAGCCCATTGAAAAAGTTCTAATTTTCACCTCAAAATTTGTGAATTTCCAAAGGGAACACCTATGGAAATGAACCATTTTGACATGAAACTTTCAAATTTTCAAATCGATTAGTATTTGACATGCATGTTGGAAATAACTAAAAAGCTAAGTTTCATCATAATGACCTCTGAAATAATTGGATTATGAATTTTAAAATCATATTAACTCGATATTGTTTTATCATGTGAAGAAATATTATCTAACTTTATTTGCCTATTATTTGAAGGGCTTAACATTTTGAAACCTCAAATTTTAGCCATTCCCAATATACACATCAAATATTAGCCCATTGAAAAAGTTCTAATTTTCACCTCAAAATTTGTGAATTTCCAAAGGGAACACCTATGGAAATGAACCATTTTGACATGAAACTTTCAAATTTTCAAATCGATTAGTATTTGACATGCATGTTGGAAATAACTAAAAAGCTAAGTTTCATCATAATGACCTCGAAATAATTGGATTATGAATTTTAAAATCATTTAACTCGATATTGTTTTATCATGTGAAGAAATATTATCTAACTTTATTTGCCTATTATTTGAAGGGCTTAACATTTTGAAACCTCAAAGTTTAGCCATTCCCAATATACACATCAAATATTAGCCCATTGAAAAAGTTCTAATTTTCACCTCAAAATTTGTGAATTTCCAAAGGGAACACCTATGGAAATGAACCATTTTGACATGAAACTTTCAAATTTTCAAATCGATTAGTATTTGACATGCATGTTGGAAATAACTAAAAAGCTAAGTTTCATCATAATGACCTCTGAAATAATTGGATTATGAATTTTAAAATCATATTAACTCGATATTGTTTTATCATGTGAAGAAATATTATCTAACTTTATTTGCCTATTATTTGAAGGGCTTAACATTTTGAAACCTCAAAGTTTAGCCATTCCCAATATACACATCAAATATTAGCCCATTGAAAAAGTTCTAATTTTCACCTCAAAATTTGTGAATTTCCAAAGGGAACACCTATGGAAATGAACCATTTTGACATGAAACTTTCAAATTTTCAAATCGATTAGTATTTGACATGCATGTTGGAAATAACTAAAAAGCTAAGTTTCATCATAATGACCTCTGAAATAATTGGATTATGAATTTTAAAATCATATTAACTCGATATTGTTTTATCATGTGAAGAAATATTATCTAACTTTATTTGCCTATTATTTGAAGGGCTTAACATTTTGAAACCTCAAAGTTTAGCCATTCCCAATATACACATCAAATATTAGCCCATTGAAAAAGTTCTAATTTTCACCTCAAAATTTGTGAATTTCCAAAGGGAACACCTATGGAAATGAACCATTTTGACATGAAACTTTCAAATTTTCAAATCGATTAGTATTTGACATGCATGTTGGAAATAACTAAAAAGCTAAGTTTCATCATAATGACCTCTGAAATAATTGGATTATGAATTTTAAAATCATATTAACTCGATATTGTTTTATCATGTGAAGAAATATTATCTAACTTTATTTGCCTATTATTTGAAGGGCTTAACATTTTGAAACCTCAAAGTTTAGCCATTCCCAATATACACATCAAATATTAGCCCATTGAAAAAGTTCTAATTTTCACCTCAAAATTTGTGAATTTCCAAAGGGAACACCTATGGAAATGAACCATTTTGACATGAAACTTTCAAATTTTCAAATCGATTAGTATTTGACATGCATGTTGGAAATAACTAAAAAGCTAAGTTTCATCATAATGACCTCTGAAATAATTGGATTATGAATTTTAAAATCATATTAACTCGATATTGTTTTATCATGTGAAGAAATATTATCTAACTTTATTTGCCTATTATTTGAAGGGCTTAACATTTTGAAACCTCAAAGTTTAGCCATTCCCAATATACACATCAAATATTAGCCCATTGAAAAAGTTCTAATTTTCACCTCAAAATTTGTGAATTTCCAAAGGGAACACCTATGGAAATGAACCATTTTGACATGAAACTTTCAAATTTTCAAATCGATTAGTATTTGACATGCATGTTGGAAATAACTAAAAAGCTAAGTTTCATCATAATGACCTCGAAATAATTGGATTATGAATTTTAAAATCATATTAACTCGATATTGTTTTATCATGTGAAGAAATATTATCTAACTTTATTTGCCTATTATTTGAAGGGCTTAACATTTTGAAACCTCAAAGTTTAGCCATTCCCAATATACACATCAAATATTAGCCCATTGAAAAAGTTCTAATTTTCACCTCAAAATTTGTGAATTTCCAAAGGGAACACCTATGGAAATGAACCATTTTGACATGAAACTTTCAAATTTTCAAATCGATTAGTATTTGACATGCATGTTGGAAATAACTAAAAAGCTAAGTTTCATCATAATGACCTCTGAAATAATTGGATTATGAATTTTAAAATCATATTAACTCGATATTGTTTTATCATGTGAAGAAATATTATCTAACTTTATTTGCCTATTATTTGAAGGGCTTAACATTTTGAAACCTCAAAGTTTAGCCATTCCCAATATACACATCAAATATTAGCCCATTGAAAAAGTTCTAATTTTCACCTCAAAATTTGTGAATTTCCAAAGGGAACACCTATGGAAATGAACCATTTTGACATGAAACTTTCAAATTTTCAAATCGATTAGTATTTGACATGCATGTTGGAAATAACTAAAAAGCTAAGTTTCATCATAATGACCTCTGAAATAATTGGATTATGAATTTTAAAATCATTTAACTCGATATTGTTTTATCATGTGAAGAAATATTATCTAACTTTATTTGCCTATTATTTGAAGGGCTTAACATTTTGAAACCTCAAAGTTTAGCCATTCCCAATATACACATCAAATATTAGCCCATTGAAAAAGTTCTAATTTTCACCTCAAAATTTGTGAATTTCCAAAGGGAACACCTATGGAAATGAACCATTTTGACATGAAACTTTCAAATTTTCAAATCGATTAGTATTTGACATGCATGTTGGAAATAACTAAAAAGCTAAGTTTCATCATAATGGCCTGAAATAATTGGATTATGAATTTTAAAATCATATTAACTCGATATTGTTTTATCATGTGAAGAAATATTATCTAACTTTATTTGCCTATTATTTGAAGGGCTTAACATTTTGAAACCTCAAAGTTTAGCCATTCCCAATATACACATCAAATATTAGCCCATTGAAAAAGTTCTAATTTTCACCTCAAAATTTGTGAATTTCCAAAGGGAACACCTATGGAAATGAACCATTTTGACATGAAACTTTCAAATTTTCAAATCGATTAGTATTTGACATGCATGTTGGAAATAACTAAAAAGCTAAGTTTCATCATAATGACCTCTGAAATAATTGGATTATGAATTTTAAAATCATATTAACTCGATATTGTTTTATCATGTGAAGAAATATTATCTAACTTTATTTGCCTATTATTTGAAGGGCTTAACATTTTGAAACCTCAAAGTTTAGCCATTCCCAATATACACATCAAATATTAGCCCATTGAAAAAGTTCTAATTTTCACCTCAAAATTTGTGAATTTCCAAAGGGAACACCTATGGAAATGAACCATTTTGACATGAAACTTTCAAATTTTCAAATCGATTAGTATTTGACATGCATGTTGGAAATAACTAAAAAGCTAAGTTTCATCATAATGACCTCTGAAATAATTGGATTATGAATTTTAAAATCATATTAACTCGATATTGTTTTATCATGTGAAGAAATATTATCTAACTTTATTTGCCTATTATTTGAAGGGCTTAACATTTTGAAACCTCAAAGTTTAGCCATTCCCAATATACACATCAAATATTAGCCCATTGAAAAAGTTCTAATTTTCACCTCAAAATTTGTGAATTTCCAAAGGGAACACCTATGGAAATGAACCATTTTGACATGAAACTTTCAAATTTTCAAATCGATTAGTATTTGACATGCATGTTGGAAATAACTAAAAAGCTAAGTTTCATCATAATGACCTCTGAAATAATTGGATTATGAATTTTAAAATCATTTAACTCGATATTGTTTTATCATGTGAAGAAATATTATCTAACTTTATTTGCCTATTATTTGAAGGGCTTAACATTTTGAAACCTCAAAGTTTAGCCATTCCCAATATACACATCAAATATTAGCCCATTGAAAAAGTTCTAATTTTCACCTCAAAATTTGTGAATTTCCAAAGGGAACACCTATGGAAATGAACCATTTTGACATGAAACTTTCAAATTTTCAAATCGATTAGTATTTGACATGCATGTTGGAAATAACTAAAAAGCTAAGTTTCATCATAATGACCTCCGAAATAATTGGATTATGAATTTTAAAATCATATTAACTCGATATTGTTTTATCATGTGAAGAAATATTATCTAACTTTATTTGCCTATTATTTGAAGGGCTTAACATTTTGAAACCTCAAAGTTTAGCCATTCCCAATATACACATCAAATATTAGCCCATTGAAAAAGTTCTAATTTTCACCTCAAAATTTGTGAATTTCCAAAGGGAACACCTATGGAAATGAACCATTTTGACATGAAACTTTCAAATTTTCAAATCGATTAGTATTTGACATGCATGTTGGAAATAACTAAAAAGCTAAGTTTCATCATAATGACCTCTGAAATAATTGGATTATGAATTTTAAAATCATATTAACTCGATATTGTTTTATCATGTGAAGAAATATTATCTAACTTTATTTGCCTATTATTTGAAGGGCTTAACATTTTGAAACCTCAAAGTTTAGCCATTCCCAATATACACATCAAATATTAGCCCATTGAAAAAGTTCTAATTTTCACCTCAAAATTTGTGAATTTCCAAAGGGAACACCTATGGAAATGAACCATTTTGACATGAAACTTTCAAATTTTCAAATCGATTAGTATTTGACATGCATGTTGGAAATAACTAAAAAGCTAAGTTTCATCATAATGACCTCTGAAATAATTGGATTATGAATTTTAAAATCATATTAACTCGATATTGTTTTATCATGTGAAGAAATATTATCTAACTTTATTTGCCTATTATTTGAAGGGCTTAACATTTTGAAACCTCAAAGTTTAGCCATTCCCAATATACACATCAAATATTAGCCCATTGAAAAAGTTCTAATTTTCACCTCAAAATTTGTGAATTTCCAAAGGGAACACCTATGGAAATGAACCATTTTGACATGAAACTTTCAAATTTTCAAATCGATTAGTATTTGACATGCATGTTGGAAATAACTAAAAAGCTAAGTTTCATCATAATGACCTCTGAAATAATTGGATTATGAATTTTAAAATCATATTAACTCGATATTGTTTTATCATGTGAAGAAATATTATCTAACTTTATTTGCCTATTATTTGAAGGGCTTAACATTTTGAAACCTCAAAGTTTAGCCATTCCCAATATACACATCAAATATTAGCCCATTGAAAAAGTTCTAATTTTCACCTCAAAATTTGTGAATTTCCAAAGGGAACACCTATGGAAATGAACCATTTTGACATGAAACTTTCAAATTTTCAAATCGATTAGTATTTGACATGCATGTTGGAAATAACTAAAAAGCTAAGTTTCATCATAATGACCTCTGAAATAATTGGATTATGAATTTTAAAATCATTTAACTCGATATTGTTTTATCATGTGAAGAAATATTATCTAACTTTATTTGCCTATTATTTGAAGGGCTTAACATTTTGAAACCTCAAAGTTTAGCCATTCCCAATATACACATCAAATATTAGCCCATTGAAAAAGTTCTAATTTTCACCTCAAAATTTGTGAATTTCCAAAGGGAACACCTATGGAAATGAACCATTTTGACATGAAACTTTCAAATTTTCAAATCGATTAGTATTTGACATGCATGTTGGAAATAACTAAAAAGCTAAGTTTCATCATAATGACCTCTGAAATAATTGGATTATGAATTTTAAAATCATATTAACTCGATATTGTTTTATCATGTGAAGAAATATTATCTAACTTTATTTGCCTATTATTTGAAGGGCTTAACATTTTGAAACCTCAAAGTTTAGCCATTCCCAATATACACATCAAATATTAGCCCATTGAAAAAGTTCTAATTTTCACCTCAAAATTTGTGAATTTCCAAAGGGAACACCTATGGAAATGAACCATTTTGACATGAAACTTTCAAATTTTCAAATCGATTAGTATTTGACATGCATGTTGGAAATAACTAAAAAGCTAAGTTTCATCATAATGACCTCTGAAATAATTGGATTATGAATTTTAAAATCATATTAACTCGATATTGTTTTATCATGTGAAGAAATATTATCTAACTTTATTTGCCTATTATTTGAAGGGCTTAACATTTTGAAACCTCAAAGTTTAGCCATTCCCAATATACACATCAAATATTAGCCCATTGAAAAAGTTCTAATTTTCACCTCAAAATTTGTGAATTTCCAAAGGGAACACCTATGGAAATGAACCATTTTGACATGAAACTTTCAAATTTTCAAATCGATTAGTATTTGACATGCATGTTGGAAATAACTAAAAAGCTAAGTTTCATCATAATGACCTCTGAAATAATTGGATTATGAATTTTAAAATCATATTAACTCGATATTGTTTTATCATGTGAAGAAATATTATCTAACTTTATTTGCCTATTATTTGAAGGGCTTAACATTTTGAAACCTCAAAGTTTAGCCATTCCCAATATACACATCAAATATTAGCCCATTGAAAAAGTTCTAATTTTCACCTCAAAATTTGTGAATTTCCAAAGGGAACACCTATGGAAATGAACCATTTTGACATGAAACTTTCAAATTTTCAAATCGATTAGTATTTGACATGCATGTTGGAAATAACTAAAAAGCTAAGTTTCATCATAATGACCTCTGAAATAATTGGATTATGAATTTTAAAATCATTTAACTCGATATTGTTTTATCATGTGAAGAAATATTATCTAACTTTATTTGCCTATTATTTGAAGGGCTTAACATTTTGAAACCTCAAAGTTTAGCCATTCCCAATATACACATCAAATATTAGCCCATTGAAAAAGTTCTAATTTTCACCTCAAAATTTGTGAATTTCCAAAGGGAACACCTATGGAAATGAACCATTTTGACATGAAACTTTCAAATTTTCAAATCGATTAGTATTTGACATGCATGTTGGAAATAACTAAAAAGCTAAGTTTCATCATAATGACCTCTGAAATAATTGGATTATGAATTTTAAAATCATATTAACTCGATATTGTTTTATCATGTGAAGAAATATTATCTAACTTTATTTGCCTATTATTTGAAGGGCTTAACATTTTGAAACCTCAAAGTTTAGCCATTCCCAATATACACATCAAATATTAGCCCATTGAAAAAGTTCTAATTTTCACCTCAAAATTTGTGAATTTCCAAAGGGAACACCTATGGAAATGAACCATTTTGACATGAAACTTTCAAATTTTCAAATCGATTAGTATTTGACATGCATGTTGGAAATAACTAAAAAGCTAAGTTTCATCATAATGACCTCTGAAATAATTGGATTATGAATTTTAAAATCATATTAACTCGATATTGTTTTATCATGTGAAGAAATATTATCTAACTTTATTTGCCTATTATTTGAAGGGCTTAACATTTTGAAACCTCAAAGTTTAGCCATTCCCAATATACACATCAAATATTAGCCCATTGAAAAAGTTCTAATTTTCACCTCAAAATTTGTGAATTTCCAAAGGGAACACCTATGGAAATGAACCATTTTGACATGAAACTTTCAAATTTTCAAATCGATTAGTATTTGACATGCATGTTGGAAATAACTAAAAAGCTAAGTTTCATCATAATGACCTCTGAAATAATTGGATTATGAATTTTAAAATCATATTAACTCGATATTGTTTTATCATGTGAAGAAATATTATCTAACTTTATTTGCCTATTATTTGAAGGGCTTAACATTTTGAAACCTCAAAGTTTAGCCATTCCCAATATACACATCAAATATTAGCCCATTGAAAAAGTTCTAATTTTCACCTCAAAATTTGTGAATTTCCAAAGGGAACACCTATGGAAATGAACCATTTTGACATGAAACTTTCAAATTTTCAAATCGATTAGTATTTGACATGCATGTTGGAAATAACTAAAAAGCTAAGTTTCATCATAATGACCTCTGAAATAATTGGATTATGAATTTTAAAATCATTTAACTCGATATTGTTTTATCATGTGAAGAAATATTATCTAACTTTATTTGCCTATTATTTGAAGGGCTTAACATTTTGAAACCTCAAAGTTTAGCCATTCCCAATATACACATCAAATATTAGCCCATTGAAAAAGTTCTAATTTTCACCTCAAAATTTGTGAATTTCCAAAGGGAACACCTATGGAAATGAACCATTTTGACATGAAACTTTCAAATTTTCAAATCGATTAGTATTTGACATGCATGTTGGAAATAACTAAAAAGCTAAGTTTCATCATAATGACCTCTGAAATAATTGGATTATGAATTTTAAAATCATATTAACTCGATATTGTTTTATCATGTGAAGAAATATTATCTAACTTTATTTGCCTATTATTTGAAGGGCTTAACATTTTGAAACCTCAAAGTTTAGCCATTCCCAATATACACATCAAATATTAGCCCATTGAAAAAGTTCTAATTTTCACCTCAAAATTTGTGAATTTCCAAAGGGAACACCTATGGAAATGAACCATTTTGACATGAAACTTTCAAATTTTCAAATCGATTAGTATTTGACATGCATGTTGGAAATAACTAAAAAGCTAAGTTTCATCATAATGACCTCTGAAATAATTGGATTATGAATTTTAAAATCATATTAACTCGATATTGTTTTATCATGTGAAGAAATATTATCTAACTTTATTTGCCTATTATTTGAAGGGCTTAACATTTTGAAACCTCAAAGTTTAGCCATTCCCAATATACACATCAAATATTAGCCCATTGAAAAAGTTCTAATTTTCACCTCAAAATTTGTGAATTTCCAAAGGGAACACCTATGGAAATGAACCATTTTGACATGAAACTTTCAAATTTTCAAATCGATTAGTATTTGACATGCATGTTGGAAATAACTAAAAAGCTAAGTTTCATCATAATGACCTCTGAAATAATTGGATTATGAATTTTAAAATCATTTAACTCGATATTGTTTTATCATGTGAAGAAATATTATCTAACTTTATTTGCCTATTATTTGAAGGGCTTAACATTTTGAAACCTCAAAGTTTAGCCATTCCCAATATACACATCAAATATTAGCCCATTGAAAAAGTTCTAATTTTCACCTCAAAATTTGTGAATTTCCAAAGGGAACACCTATGGAAATGAACCATTTTGACATGAAACTTTCAAATTTTCAAATCGATTAGTATTTGACATGCATGTTGGAAATAACTAAAAAGCTAAGTTTCATCATAATGACCTCTGAAATAATTGGATTATGAATTTTAAAATCATATTAACTCGATATTGTTTTATCATGTGAAGAAATATTATCTAACTTTATTTGCCTATTATTTGAAGGGCTTAACATTTTGAAACCTCAAAGTTTAGCCATTCCCAATATACACATCAAATATTAGCCCATTGAAAAAGTTCTAATTTTCACCTCAAAATTTGTGAATTTCCAAAGGGAACACCTATGGAAATGAACCATTTTGACATGAAACTTTCAAATTTTCAAATCGATTAGTATTTGACATGCATGTTGGAAATAACTAAAAAGCTAAGTTTCATCATAATGACCTCTGAAATAATTGGATTATGAATTTTAAAATCATATTAACTCGATATTGTTTTATCATGTGAAGAAATATTATCTAACTTTATTTGCCTATTATTTGAAGGGCTTAACATTTTGAAACCTCAAAGTTTAGCCATTCCCAATATACACATCAAATATTAGCCCATTGAAAAAGTTCTAATTTTCACCTCAAAATTTGTGAATTTCCAAAGGGAACACCTATGGAAATGAACCATTTTGACATGAAACTTTCAAATTTTCAAATCGATTAGTATTTGACATGCATGTTGGAAATAACTAAAAAGCTAAGTTTCATCATAATGACCTCTGAAATAATTGGATTATGAATTTTAAAATCATTTAACTCGATATTGTTTTATCATGTGAAGAAATATTATCTAACTTTATTTGCCTATTATTTGAAGGGCTTAACATTTTGAAACCTCAAAGTTTAGCCATTCCCAATATACACATCAAATATTAGCCCATTGAAAAAGTTCTAATTTTCACCTCAAAATTTGTGAATTTCCAAAGGGAACACCTATGGAAATGAACCATTTTGACATGAAACTTTCAAATTTTCAAATCGATTAGTATTTGACATGCATGTTGGAAATAACTAAAAAGCTAAGTTTCATCATAATGACCTCTGAAATAATTGGATTATGAATTTTAAAATCATTTAACTCGATATTGTTTTATCATGTGAAGAAATATTATCTAACTTTATTTGCCTATTATTTGAAGGGCTTAACATTTTGAAACCTCAAAGTTTAGCCATTCCCAATATACACATCAAATATTAGCCCATTGAAAAAGTTCTAATTTTCACCTCAAAATTTGTGAATTTCCAAAGGGAACACCTATGGAAATGAACCATTTTGACATGAAACTTTCAAATTTTCAAATCGATTAGTATTTGACATGCATGTTGGAAATAACTAAAAAGCTAAGTTTCATCATAATGACCTCTGAAATAATTGGATTATGAATTTTAAAATCATTTAACTCGATATTGTTTTATCATGTGAAGAAATATTATCTAACTTTATTTGCCTATTATTTGAAGGGCTTAACATTTTGAAACCTCAAAGTTTAGCCATTCCCAATATACACATCAAATATTAGCCCATTGAAAAAGTTCTAATTTTCACCTCAAAATTTGTGAATTTCCAAAGGGAACACCTATGGAAATGAACCATTTTGACATGAAACTTTCAAATTTTCAAATCGATTAGTATTTGACATGCATGTTGGAAATAACTAAAAAGCTAAGTTTCATCATAATGACCTCTCGAAATAATTGGATTATGAATTTTAAAATCATTTAACTCGATATTGTTTTATCATGTGAAGAAATATTATCTAACTTTATTTGCCTATTATTTGAAGGGCTTAACATTTTGAAACCTCAAAGTTTAGCCATTCCCAATATACACATCAAATATTAGCCCATTGAAAAAGTTCTAATTTTCACCTCAAAATTTGTGAATTTCCAAAGGGAACACCTATGGAAATGAACCATTTTGACATGAAACTTTCAAATTTTCAAATCGATTAGTATTTGACATGCATGTTGGAAATAACTAAAAAGCTAAGTTTCATCATAATGACCTCTGAAATAATTGGATTATGAATTTTAAAATCATTTAACTCGATATTGTTTTATCATGTGAAGAAATATTATCTAACTTTATTTGCCTATTATTTGAAGGGCTTAACATTTTGAAACCTCAAAGTTTAGCCATTCCCAATATACACATCAAATATTAGCCCATTGAAAAAGTTCTAATTTTCACCTCAAAATTTGTGAATTTCCAAAGGGAACACCTATGGAAATGAACCATTTTGACATGAAACTTTCAAATTTTCAAATCGATTAGTATTTGACATGCATGTTGGAAATAACTAAAAAGCTAAGTTTCATCATAATGACCTCTGAAATAATTGGATTATGAATTTTAAAATCATATTAACTCGATATTGTTTTATCATGTGAAGAAATATTATCTAACTTTATTTGCCTATTATTTGAAGGGCTTAACATTTTGAAACCTCAAAGTTTAGCCATTCCCAATATACACATCAAATATTAGCCCATTGAAAAAGTTCTAATTTTCACCTCAAAATTTGTGAATTTCCAAAGGGAACACCTATGGAAATGAACCATTTTGACATGAAACTTTCAAATTTTCAAATCGATTAGTATTTGACATGCATGTTGGAAATAACTAAAAAGCTAAGTTTCATCATAATGACCTCTGAAATAATTGGATTATGAATTTTAAAATCATTTAACTCGATATTGTTTTATCATGTGAAGAAATATTATCTAACTTTATTTGCCTATTATTTGAAGGGCTTAACATTTTGAAACCTCAAAGTTTAGCCATTCCCAATATACACATCAAATATTAGCCCATTGAAAAAGTTCTAATTTTCACCTCAAAATTTGTGAATTTCCAAAGGGAACACCTATGGAAATGAACCATTTTGACATGAAACTTTCAAATTTTCAAATCGATTAGTATTTGACATGCATGTTGGAAATAACTAAAAAGCTAAGTTTCATCATAATGACCTCTGAAATAATTGGATTATGAATTTTAAAATCATTTAACTCGATATTGTTTTATCATGTGAAGAAATATTATCTAACTTTATTTGCCTATTATTTGAAGGGCTTAACATTTTGAAACCTCAAAGTTTAGCCATTCCCAATATACACATCAAATATTAGCCCATTGAAAAAGTTCTAATTTTCACCTCAAAATTTGTGAATTTCCAAAGGGAACACCTATGGAAATGAACCATTTTGACATGAAACTTTCAAATTTTCAAATCGATTAGTATTTGACATGCATGTTGGAAATAACTAAAAAGCTAAGTTTCATCATAATGACCCTCGAAATAATTGGATTATGAATTTTAAAATCATTTAACTCGATATTGTTTTATCATGTGAAGAAATATTATCTAACTTTATTTGCCTATTATTTGAAGGGCTTAACATTTTGAAACCTCAAAGTTTAGCCATTCCCAATATACACATCAAATATTAGCCCATTGAAAAAGTTCTAATTTTCACCTCAAAATTTGTGAATTTCCAAAGGGAACACCTATGGAAATGAACCATTTTGACATGAAACTTTCAAATTTTCAAATCGATTAGTATTTGACATGCATGTTGGAAATAACTAAAAAGCTAAGTTTCATCATAATGACCTCTGAAATAATTGGATTATGAATTTTAAAATCATTTAACTCGATATTGTTTTATCATGTGAAGAAATATTATCTAACTTTATTTGCCTATTATTTGAAGGGCTTAACATTTTGAAACCTCAAAGTTTAGCCATTCCCAATATACACATCAAATATTAGCCCATTGAAAAAGTTCTAATTTTCACCTCAAAATTTGTGAATTTCCAAAGGGAACACCTATGGAAATGAACCATTTTGACATGAAACTTTCAAATTTTCAAATCGATTAGTATTTGACATGCATGTTGGAAATAACTAAAAAGCTAAGTTTCATCATAATGACCTCTGAAATAATTGGATTATGAATTTTAAAATCATTTAACTCGATATTGTTTTATCATGTGAAGAAATATTATCTAACTTTATTTGCCTATTATTTGAAGGGCTTAACATTTTGAAACCTCAAAGTTTAGCCATTCCCAATATACACATCAAATATTAGCCCATTGAAAAAGTTCTAATTTTCACCTCAAAATTTGTGAATTTCCAAAGGGAACACCTATGGAAATGAACCATTTTGACATGAAACTTTCAAATTTTCAAATCGATTAGTATTTGACATGCATGTTGGAAATAACTAAAAAGCTAAGTTTCATCATAATGACCTCGAAATAATTGGATTATGAATTTTAAAATCATTTAACTCGATATTGTTTTATCATGTGAAGAAATATTATCTAACTTTATTTGCCTATTATTTGAAGGGCTTAACATTTTGAAACCTCAAAGTTTAGCCATTCCCAATATACACATCAAATATTAGCCCATTGAAAAAGTTCTAATTTTCACCTCAAAATTTGTGAATTTCCAAAGGGAACACCTATGGAAATGAACCATTTTGACATGAAACTTTCAAATTTTCAAATCGATTAGTATTTGACATGCATGTTGGAAATAACTAAAAAGCTAAGTTTCATCATAATGACCTCTGAAATAATTGGATTATGAATTTTAAAATCATTTAACTCGATATTGTTTTATCATGTGAAGAAATATTATCTAACTTTATTTGCCTATTATTTGAAGGGCTTAACATTTTGAAACCTCAAAGTTTAGCCATTCCCAATATACACATCAAATATTAGCCCATTGAAAAAGTTCTAATTTTCACCTCAAAATTTGTGAATTTCCAAAGGGAACACCTATGGAAATGAACCATTTTGACATGAAACTTTCAAATTTTCAAATCGATTAGTATTTGACATGCATGTTGGAAATAACTAAAAAGCTAAGTTTCATCATAATGACCTCTGAAATAATTGGATTATGAATTTTAAAATCATTTAACTCGATATTGTTTTATCATGTGAAGAAATATTATCTAACTTTATTTGCCTATTATTTGAAGGGCTTAACATTTTGAAACCTCAAAGTTTAGCCATTCCCAATATACACATCAAATATTAGCCCATTGAAAAAGTTCTAATTTTCACCTCAAAATTTGTGAATTTCCAAAGGGAACACCTATGGAAATGAACCATTTTGACATGAAACTTTCAAATTTTCAAATCGATTAGTATTTGACATGCATGTTGGAAATAACTTAAAAGCTAAGTTTCATCATAATGACCTCTGAAATAATTGGATTATGAATTTTAAAATCATTTAACTCGATATTGTTTTATCATGTGAAGAAATATTATCTAACTTTATTTGCCTATTATTTGAAGGGCTTAACATTTTGAAACCTCAAAGTTTAGCCATTCCCAATATACACATCAAATATTAGCCCATTGAAAAAGTTCTAATTTTCACCTCAAAATTTGTGAATTTCCAAAGGGAACACCTATGGAAATGAACCATTTTGACATGAAACTTTCAAATTTTCAAATCGATTAGTATTTGACATGCATGTTGGAAATAACTAAAAAGCTAAGTTTCATCATAATGACCTCTGAAATAATTGGATTATGAATTTTAAAATCATTTAACTCGATATTGTTTTATCATGTGAAGAAATATTATCTAACTTTATTTGCCTATTATTTGAAGGGCTTAACATTTTGAAACCTCAAAGTTTAGCCATTCCCAATATACACATCAAATATTAGCCCATTGAAAAAGTTCTAATTTTCACCTCAAAATTTGTGAATTTCCAAAGGGAACACCTATGGAAATGAACCATTTTGACATGAAACTTTCAAATTTTCAAATCGATTAGTATTTGACATGCATGTTGGAAATAACTAAAAAGCTAAGTTTCATCATAATGACCTCTGAAATAATTGGATTATGAATTTTAAAATCATTTAACTCGATATTGTTTTATCATGTGAAGAAATATTATCTAACTTTATTTGCCTATTATTTGAAGGGCTTAACATTTTGAAACCTCAAAGTTTAGCCATTCCCAATATACACATCAAATATTAGCCCATTGAAAAAGTTCTAATTTTCACCTCAAAATTTGTGAATTTCCAAAGGGAACACCTATGGAAATGAACCATTTTGACATGAAACTTTCAAATTTTCAAATCGATTAGTATTTGACATGCATGTTGGAAATAACTAAAAAGCTAAGTTTCATCATAATGACCTCCCGAAATAATTGGATTATGAATTTTAAAATCATTTAACTCGATATTGTTTTATCATGTGAAGAAATATTATCTAACTTTATTTGCCTATTATTTGAAGGGCTTAACATTTTGAAACCTCAAAGTTTAGCCATTCCCAATATACACATCAAATATTAGCCCATTGAAAAAGTTCTAATTTTCACCTCAAAATTTGTGAATTTCCAAAGGGAACACCTATGGAAATGAACCATTTTGACATGAAACTTTCAAATTTTCAAATCGATTAGTATTTGACATGCATGTTGGAAATAACTAAAAAGCTAAGTTTCATCATAATGACCTCTGAAATAATTGGATTATGAATTTTAAAATCATTTAACTCGATATTGTTTTATCATGTGAAGAAATATTATCTAACTTTATTTGCCTATTATTTGAAGGGCTTAACATTTTGAAACCTCAAAGTTTAGCCATTCCCAATATACACATCAAATATTAGCCCATTGAAAAAGTTCTAATTTTCACCTCAAAATTTGTGAATTTCCAAAGGGAACACCTATGGAAATGAACCATTTTGACATGAAACTTTCAAATTTTCAAATCGATTAGTATTTGACATGCATGTTGGAAATAACTAAAAAGCTAAGTTTCATCATAATGACCTCGGAAATAATTGGATTATGAATTTTAAAATCATTTAACTCGATATTGTTTTATCATGTGAAGAAATATTATCTAACTTTATTTGCCTATTATTTGAAGGGCTTAACATTTTGAAACCTCAAAGTTTAGCCATTCCCAATATACACATCAAATATTAGCCCATTGAAAAAGTTCTAATTTTCACCTCAAAATTTGTGAATTTCCAAAGGGAACACCTATGGAAATGAACCATTTTGACATGAAACTTTCAAATTTTCAAATCGATTAGTATTTGACATGCATGTTGGAAATAACTAAAAAGCTAAGTTTCATCATAATGACCTCCGAAATAATTGGATTATGAATTTTAAAATCATTTAACTCGATATTGTTTTATCATGTGAAGAAATATTATCTAACTTTATTTGCCTATTATTTGAAGGGCTTAACATTTTGAAACCTCAAAGTTTAGCCATTCCCAATATACACATCAAATATTAGCCCATTGAAAAAGTTCTAATTTTCACCTCAAAATTTGTGAATTTCCAAAGGGAACACCTATGGAAATGAACCATTTTGACATGAAACTTTCAAATTTTCAAATCGATTAGTATTTGACATGCATGTTGGAAATAACTAAAAAGCTAAGTTTCATCATAATGACCTCTGAAATAATTGGATTATGAATTTTAAAATCATTTAACTCGATATTGTTTTATCATGTGAAGAAATATTATCTAACTTTATTTGCCTATTATTTGAAGGGCTTAACATTTTGAAACCTCAAAGTTTAGCCATTCCCAATATACACATCAAATATTAGCCCATTGAAAAAGTTCTAATTTTCACCTCAAAATTTGTGAATTTCCAAAGGGAACACCTATGGAAATGAACCATTTTGACATGAAACTTTCAAATTTTCAAATCGATTAGTATTTGACATGCATGTTGGAAATAACTAAAAAGCTAACTTTCATCATAATGACCCTCTGAAATAATTGGATTATGAATTTTAAAATCATTTAACTCGATATTGTTTTATCATGTGAAGAAATATTATCTAACTTTATTTGCCTATTATTTGAAGGGCTTAACATTTTGAAACCTCAAAGTTTAGCCATTCCCAATATACACATCAAATATTAGCCCATTGAAAAAGTTCTAATTTTCACCTCAAAATTTGTGAATTTCCAAAGGGAACACCTATGGAAATGAACCATTTTGACATGAAACTTTCAAATTTTCAAATCGATTAGTATTTGACATGCATGTTGGAAATAACTAAAAAGCTAAGTTTCATCATAATGACCTCTGAAATAATTGGATTATGAATTTTAAAATCATTTAACTCGATATTGTTTTATCATGTGAAGAAATATTATCTAACTTTATTTGCCTATTATTTGAAGGGCTTAACATTTTGAAACCTCAAAGTTTAGCCATTCCCAATATACACATCAAATATTAGCCCATTGAAAAAGTTCTAATTTTCACCTCAAAATTTGTGAATTTCCAAAGGGAACACCTATGGAAATGAACCATTTTGACATGAAACTTTCAAATTTTCAAATCGATTAGTATTTGACATGCATGTTGGAAATAACTAAAAAGCTAAGTTTCATCATAATGACCTCTGAAATAATTGGATTATGAATTTTAAAATCATTTAACTCGATATTGTTTTATCATGTGAAGAAATATTATCTAACTTTATTTGCCTATTATTTGAAGGGCTTAACATTTTGAAACCTCAAAGTTTAGCCATTCCCAATATACACATCAAATATTAGCCCATTGAAAAAGTTCTAATTTTCACCTCAAAATTTGTGAATTTCCAAAGGGAACACCTATGGAAATGAACCATTTTGACATGAAACTTTCAAATTTTCAAATCGATTAGTATTTGACATGCATGTTGGAAATAACTAAAAAGCTAAGTTTCATCATAATGACCTCGAAATAATTGGATTATGAATTTTAAAATCATTTAACTCGATATTGTTTTATCATGTGAAGAAATATTATCTAACTTTATTTGCCTATTATTTGAAGGGCTTAACATTTTGAAACCTCAAAGTTTAGCCATTCCCAATATACACATCAAATATTAGCCCATTGAAAAAGTTCTAATTTTCACCTCAAAATTTGTGAATTTCCAAAGGGAACACCTATGGAAATGAACCATTTTGACATGAAACTTTCAAATTTTCAAATCGATTAGTATTTGACATGCATGTTGGAAATAACTAAAAAGCTAAGTTTCATCATAATGACCTCTGAAATAATTGGATTATGAATTTTAAAATCATTTAACTCGATATTGTTTTATCATGTGAAGAAATATTATCTAACTTTATTTGCCTATTATTTGAAGGGCTTAACATTTTGAAACCTCAAAGTTTAGCCATTCCCAATATACACATCAAATATTAGCCCATTGAAAAAGTTCTAATTTTCACCTCAAAATTTGTGAATTTCCAAAGGGAACACCTATGGAAATGAACCATTTTGACATGAAACTTTCAAATTTTCAAATCGATTAGTATTTGACATGCATGTTGGAAATAACTAAAAAGCTAAGTTTCATCATAATGACCTCTGAAATAATTGGATTATGAATTTTAAAATCATTTAACTCGATATTGTTTTATCATGTGAAGAAATATTATCTAACTTTATTTGCCTATTATTTGAAGGGCTTAACATTTTGAAACCTCAAAGTTTAGCCATTCCCAATATACACATCAAATATTAGCCCATTGAAAAAGTTCTAATTTTCACCTCAAAATTTGTGAATTTCCAAAGGGAACACCTATGGAAATGAACCATTTTGACATGAAACTTTCAAATTTTCAAATCGATTAGTATT
The DNA here is from genome assembly GCA_030674075.2 of Linum usitatissimum. Lineage (NCBI taxonomy): Eukaryota > Viridiplantae > Streptophyta > Magnoliopsida > Malpighiales > Linaceae > Linum > Linum usitatissimum. The sequence goes on from JAUJYP020000338.1 coordinate 99,857, forward strand.
TGACATGCATGTTGGAAATAACTAAAAAGCTAAGTTTCATCATAATGACCTCTGAAATAATTGGATTATGAATTTTAAAATCATTTAACTCGATATTGTTTTATCATGTGAAGAAATATTATCTAACTTTATTTGCCTATTATTTGAAGGGCTTAACATTTTGAAACCTCAAAGTTTAGCCATTCCCAATATACACATCAAATATTAGCCCATTGAAAAAGTTCTAATTTTCACCTCAAAATTTGTGAATTTCCAAAGGGAACACCTATGGAAATGAACCATTTTGACATGAAACTTTCAAATTTTCAAATCGATTAGTATTTGACATGCATGTTGGAAATAACTAAAAAGCTAAGTTTCATCATAATGACCTCTGAAATAATTGGATTATGAATTTTAAAATCATTTAACTCGATATTGTTTTATCATGTGAAGAAATATTATCTAACTTTATTTGCCTATTATTTGAAGGGCTTAACATTTTGAAACCTCAAAGTTTAGCCATTCCCAATATACACATCAAATATTAGCCCATTGAAAAAGTTCTAATTTTCACCTCAAAATTTGTGAATTTCCAAAGGGAACACCTATGGAAATGAACCATTTTGACATGAAACTTTCAAATTTTCAAATCGATTAGTATTTGACATGCATGTTGGAAATAACTAAAAAGCTAAGTTTCATCATAATGACCGCCTGAAATAATTGGATTATGAATTTTAAAATCATTTAACTCGATATTGTTTTATCATGTGAAGAAATATTATCTAACTTTATTTGCCTATTATTTGAAGGGCTTAACATTTTGAAACCTCAAAGTTTAGCCATTCCCAATATACACATCAAATATTAGCCCATTGAAAAAGTTCTAATTTTCACCTCAAAATTTGTGAATTTCCAAAGGGAACACCTATGGAAATGAACCATTTTGACATGAAACTTTCAAATTTTCAAATCGATTAGTATTTGACATGCATGTTGGAAATAACTAAAAAGCTAAGTTTCATCATAATGACCTCTGAAATAATTGGATTATGAATTTTAAAATCATTTAACTCGATATTGTTTTATCATGTGAAGAAATATTATCTAACTTTATTTGCCTATTATTTGAAGGGCTTAACATTTTGAAACCTCAAAGTTTAGCCATTCCCAATATACACATCAAATATTAGCCCATTGAAAAAGTTCTAATTTTCACCTCAAAATTTGTGAATTTCCAAAGGGAACACCTATGGAAATGAACCATTTTGACATGAAACTTTCAAATTTTCAAATCGATTAGTATTTGACATGCATGTTGGAAATAACTAAAAAGCTAAGTTTCATCATAATGACCTCGAAATAATTGGATTATGAATTTTAAAATCATTTAACTCGATATTGTTTTATCATGTGAAGAAATATTATCTAACTTTATTTGCCTATTATTTGAAGGGCTTAACATTTTGAAACCTCAAAGTTTAGCCATTCCCAATATACACATCAAATATTAGCCCATTGAAAAAGTTCTAATTTTCACCTCAAAATTTGTGAATTTCCAAAGGGAACACCTATGGAAATGAACCATTTTGACATGAAACTTTCAAATTTTCAAATCGATTAGTATTTGACATGCATGTTGGAAATAACTAAAAAGCTAAGTTTCATCATAATGACCTCCTGAAATAATTGGATTATGAATTTTAAAATCATTTAACTCGATATTGTTTTATCATGTGAAGAAATATTATCTAACTTTATTTGCCTATTATTTGAAGGGCTTAACATTTTGAAACCTCAAAGTTTAGCCATTCCCAATATACACATCAAATATTAGCCCATTGAAAAAGTTCTAATTTTCACCTCAAAATTTGTGAATTTCCAAAGGGAACACCTATGGAAATGAACCATTTTGACATGAAACTTTCAAATTTTCAAATCGATTAGTATTTGACATGCATGTTGGAAATAACTAAAAAGCTAAGTTTCATCATAATGACCGCCAGAAATAATTGGATTATGAATTTTAAAATCATTTAACTCGATATTGTTTTATCATGTGAAGAAATATTATCTAACTTTATTTGCCTATTATTTGAAGGGCTTAACATTTTGAAACCTCAAAGTTTAGCCATTCCCAATATACACATCAAATATTAGCCCATTGAAAAAGTTCTAATTTTCACCTCAAAATTTGTGAATTTCCAAAGGGAACACCTATGGAAATGAACCATTTTGACATGAAACTTTCAAATTTTCAAATCGATTAGTATTTGACATGCATGTTGGAAATAACTAAAAAGCTAAGTTTCATCATAATGACCTCCGAAATAATTGGATTATGAATTTTAAAATCATTTAACTCGATATTGTTTTATCATGTGAAGAAATATTATCTAACTTTATTTGCCTATTATTTGAAGGGCTTAACATTTTGAAACCTCAAAGTTTAGCCATTCCCAATATACACATCAAATATTAGCCCATTGAAAAAGTTCTAATTTTCACCTCAAAATTTGTGAATTTCCAAAGGGAACACCTATGGAAATGAACCATTTTGACATGAAACTTTCAAATTTTCAAATCGATTAGTATTTGACATGCATGTTGGAAATAACTAAAAAGCTAAGTTTCATCATAATGACCTCTGAAATAATTGGATTATGAATTTTAAAATCATTTAACTCGATATTGTTTTATCATGTGAAGAAATATTATCTAACTTTATTTGCCTATTATTTGAAGGGCTTAACATTTTGAAACCTCAAAGTTTAGCCATTCCCAATATACACATCAAATATTAGCCCATTGAAAAAGTTCTAATTTTCACCTCAAAATTTGTGAATTTCCAAAGGGAACACCTATGGAAATGAACCATTTTGACATGAAACTTTCAAATTTTCAAATCGATTAGTATTTGACATGCATGTTGGAAATAACTAAAAAGCTAAGTTTCATCATAATGACCTCGAAATAATTGGATTATGAATTTTAAAATCATTTAACTCGATATTGTTTTATCATGTGAAGAAATATTATCTAACTTTATTTGCCTATTATTTGAAGGGCTTAACATTTTGAAACCTCAAAGTTTAGCCATTCCCAATATACACATCAAATATTAGCCCATTGAAAAAGTTCTAATTTTCACCTCAAAATTTGTGAATTTCCAAAGGGAACACCTATGGAAATGAACCATTTTGACATGAAACTTTCAAATTTTCAAATCGATTAGTATTTGACATGCATGTTGGAAATAACTAAAAAGCTAAGTTTCATCATAATGACCTCTGAAATAATTGGATTATGAATTTTAAAATCATTTAACTCGATATTGTTTTATCATGTGAAGAAATATTATCTAACTTTATTTGCCTATTATTTGAAGGGCTTAACATTTTGAAACCTCAAAGTTTAGCCATTCCCAATATACACATCAAATATTAGCCCATTGAAAAAGTTCTAATTTTCACCTCAAAATTTGTGAATTTCCAAAGGGAACACCTATGGAAATGAACCATTTTGACATGAAACTTTCAAATTTTCAAATCGATTAGTATTTGACATGCATGTTGGAAATAACTAAAAAGCTAAGTTTCATCATAATGACCTCCGAAATAATTGGATTATGAATTTTAAAATCATTTAACTCGATATTGTTTTATCATGTGAAGAAATATTATCTAACTTTATTTGCCTATTATTTGAAGGGCTTAACATTTTGAAACCTCAAAGTTTAGCCATTCCCAATATACACATCAAATATTAGCCCATTGAAAAAGTTCTAATTTTCACCTCAAAATTTGTGAATTTCCAAAGGGAACACCTATGGAAATGAACCATTTTGACATGAAACTTTCAAATTTTCAAATCGATTAGTATTTGACATGCATGTTGGAAATAACTAAAAAGCTAAGTTTCATCATAATGACCGCCAGAAATAATTGGATTATGAATTTTAAAATCATTTAACTCGATATTGTTTTATCATGTGAAGAAATATTATCTAACTTTATTTGCCTATTATTTGAAGGGCTTAACATTTTGAAACCTCAAAGTTTAGCCATTCCCAATATACACATCAAATATTAGCCCATTGAAAAAGTTCTAATTTTCACCTCAAAATTTGTGAATTTCCAAAGGGAACACCTATGGAAATGAACCATTTTGACATGAAACTTTCAAATTTTCAAATCGATTAGTATTTGACATGCATGTTGGAAATAACTAAAAAGCTAAGTTTCATCATAATGACCTCTGAAATAATTGGATTATGAATTTTAAAATCATTTAACTCGATATTGTTTTATCATGTGAAGAAATATTATCTAACTTTATTTGCCTATTATTTGAAGGGCTTAACATTTTGAAACCTCAAAGTTTAGCCATTCCCAATATACACATCAAATATTAGCCCATTGAAAAAGTTCTAATTTTCACCTCAAAATTTGTGAATTTCCAAAGGGAACACCTATGGAAATGAACCATTTTGACATGAAACTTTCAAATTTTCAAATCGATTAGTATTTGACATGCATGTTGGAAATAACTAAAAAGCTAAGTTTCATCATAATGACCTCCGAAATAATTGGATTATGAATTTTAAAATCATTTAACTCGATATTGTTTTATCATGTGAAGAAATATTATCTAACTTTATTTGCCTATTATTTGAAGGGCTTAACATTTTGAAACCTCAAAGTTTAGCCATTCCCAATATACACATCAAATATTAGCCCATTGAAAAAGTTCTAATTTTCACCTCAAAATTTGTGAATTTCCAAAGGGAACACCTATGGAAATGAACCATTTTGACATGAAACTTTCAAATTTTCAAATCGATTAGTATTTGACATGCATGTTGGAAATAACTAAAAAGCTAAGTTTCATCATAATGACCTCGAAATAATTGGATTATGAATTTTAAAATCATTTAACTCGATATTGTTTTATCATGTGAAGAAATATTATCTAACTTTATTTGCCTATTATTTGAAGGGCTTAACATTTTGAAACCTCAAAGTTTAGCCATTCCCAATATACACATCAAATATTAGCCCATTGAAAAAGTTCTAATTTTCACCTCAAAATTTGTGAATTTCCAAAGGGAACACCTATGGAAATGAACCATTTTGACATGAAACTTTCAAATTTTCAAATCGATTAGTATTTGACATGCATGTTGGAAATAACTAAAAAGCTAAGTTTCATCATAATGACCTCTGAAATAATTGGATTATGAATTTTAAAATCATTTAACTCGATATTGTTTTATCATGTGAAGAAATATTATCTAACTTTATTTGCCTATTATTTGAAGGGCTTAACATTTTGAAACCTCAAAGTTTAGCCATTCCCAATATACACATCAAATATTAGCCCATTGAAAAAGTTCTAATTTTCACCTCAAAATTTGTGAATTTCCAAAGGGAACACCTATGGAAATGAACCATTTTGACATGAAACTTTCAAATTTTCAAATCGATTAGTATTTGACATGCATGTTGGAAATAACTAAAAAGCTAAGTTTCATCATAATGACCTCTGAAATAATTGGATTATGAATTTTAAAATCATTTAACTCGATATTGTTTTATCATGTGAAGAAATATTATCTAACTTTATTTGCCTATTATTTGAAGGGCTTAACATTTTGAAACCTCAAAGTTTAGCCATTCCCAATATACACATCAAATATTAGCCCATTGAAAAAGTTCTAATTTTCACCTCAAAATTTGTGAATTTCCAAAGGGAACACCTATGGAAATGAACCATTTTGACATGAAACTTTCAAATTTTCAAATCGATTAGTATTTGACATGCATGTTGGAAATAAATTAAAAGCTAAGTTTCATCATAATGACCTCTGAAATAATTGGATTATGAATTTTAAAATCATTTAACTCGATATTGTTTTATCATGTGAAGAAATATTATCTAACTTTATTTGCCTATTATTTGAAGGGCTTAACATTTTGAAACCTCAAAGTTTAGCCATTCCCAATATACACATCAAATATTAGCCCATTGAAAAAGTTCTAATTTTCACCTCAAAATTTGTGAATTTCCAAAGGGAACACCTATGGAAATGAACCATTTTGACATGAAACTTTCAAATTTTCAAATCGATTAGTATTTGACATGCATGTTGGAAATAACTAAAAAGCTAAGTTTCATCATAATGACCTCTGAAATAATTGGATTATGAATTTTAAAATCATTTAACTCGATATTGTTTTATCATGTGAAGAAATATTATCTAACTTTATTTGCCTATTATTTGAAGGGCTTAACATTTTGAAACCTCAAAGTTTAGCCATTCCCAATATACACATCAAATATTAGCCCATTGAAAAAGTTCTAATTTTCACCTCAAAATTTGTGAATTTCCAAAGGGAACACCTATGGAAATGAACCATTTTGACATGAAACTTTCAAATTTTCAAATCGATTAGTATTTGACATGCATGTTGGAAATAACTAAAAAGCTAAGTTTCATCATAATGACCTCTGAAATAATTGGATTATGAATTTTAAAATCATTTAACTCGATATTGTTTTATCATGTGAAGAAATATTATCTAACTTTATTTGCCTATTATTTGAAGGGCTTAACATTTTGAAACCTCAAAGTTTAGCCATTCCCAATATACACATCAAATATTAGCCCATTGAAAAAGTTCTAATTTTCACCTCAAAATTTGTGAATTTCCAAAGGGAACACCTATGGAAATGAACCATTTTGACATGAAACTTTCAAATTTTCAAATCGATTAGTATTTGACATGCATGTTGGAAATAACTAAAAAGCTAAGTTTCATCATAATGACCTCTGAAATAATTGGATTATGAATTTTAAAATCATTTAACTCGATATTGTTTTATCATGTGAAGAAATATTATCTAACTTTATTTGCCTATTATTTGAAGGGCTTAACATTTTGAAACCTCAAAGTTTAGCCATTCCCAATATACACATCAAATATTAGCCCATTGAAAAAGTTCTAATTTTCACCTCAAAATTTGTGAATTTCCAAAGGGAACACCTATGGAAATGAACCATTTTGACATGAAACTTTCAAATTTTCAAATCGATTAGTATTTGACATGCATGTTGGAAATAACTAAAAAGCTAAGTTTCATCATAATGACCTCTGAAATAATTGGATTATGAATTTTAAAATCATTTAACTCGATATTGTTTTATCATGTGAAGAAATATTATCTAACTTTATTTGCCTATTATTTGAAGGGCTTAACATTTTGAAACCTCAAAGTTTAGCCATTCCCAATATACACATCAAATATTAGCCCATTGAAAAAGTTCTAATTTTCACCTCAAAATTTGTGAATTTCCAAAGGGAACACCTATGGAAATGAACCATTTTGACATGAAACTTTCAAATTTTCAAATCGATTAGTATTTGACATGCATGTTGGAAATAACTAAAAAGCTAAGTTTCATCATAATGACCTCCTGAAATAATTGGATTATGAATTTTAAAATCATTTAACTCGATATTGTTTTATCATGTGAAGAAATATTATCTAACTTTATTTGCCTATTATTTGAAGGGCTTAACATTTTGAAACCTCAAAGTTTAGCCATTCCCAATATACACATCAAATATTAGCCCATTGAAAAAGTTCTAATTTTCACCTCAAAATTTGTGAATTTCCAAAGGGAACACCTATGGAAATGAACCATTTTGACATGAAACTTTCAAATTTTCAAATCGATTAGTATTTGACATGCATGTTGGAAATAACTAAAAAGCTAAGTTTCATCATAATGACCTCTGAAATAATTGGATTATGAATTTTAAAATCATTTAACTCGATATTGTTTTATCATGTGAAGAAATATTATCTAACTTTATTTGCCTATTATTTGAAGGGCTTAACATTTTGAAACCTCAAAGTTTAGCCATTCCCAATATACACATCAAATATTAGCCCATTGAAAAAGTTCTAATTTTCACCTCAAAATTTGTGAATTTCCAAAGGGAACACCTATGGAAATGAACCATTTTGACATGAAACTTTCAAATTTTCAAATCGATTAGTATTTGACATGCATGTTGGAAATAACTAAAAAGCTAAGTTTCATCATAATGACCTCTGAAATAATTGGATTATGAATTTTAAAATCATTTAACTCGATATTGTTTTATCATGTGAAGAAATATTATCTAACTTTATTTGCCTATTATTTGAAGGGCTTAACATTTTGAAACCTCAAAGTTTAGCCATTCCCAATATACACATCAAATATTAGCCCATTGAAAAAGTTCTAATTTTCACCTCAAAATTTGTGAATTTCCAAAGGGAACACCTATGGAAATGAACCATTTTGACATGAAACTTTCAAATTTTCAAATCGATTAGTATTTGACATGCATGTTGGAAATAACTAAAAAGCTAAGTTTCATCATAATGACCTCCTGAAATAATTGGATTATGAATTTTAAAATCATTTAACTCGATATTGTTTTATCATGTGAAGAAATATTATCTAACTTTATTTGCCTATTATTTGAAGGGCTTAACATTTTGAAACCTCAAAGTTTAGCCATTCCCAATATACACATCAAATATTAGCCCATTGAAAAAGTTCTAATTTTCACCTCAAAATTTGTGAATTTCCAAAGGGAACACCTATGGAAATGAACCATTTTGACATGAAACTTTCAAATTTTCAAATCGATTAGTATTTGACATGCATGTTGGAAATAACTAAAAAGCTAAGTTTCATCATAATGACCTCGAAATAATTGGATTATGAATTTTAAAATCATTTAACTCGATATTGTTTTATCATGTGAAGAAATATTATCTAACTTTATTTGCCTATTATTTGAAGGGCTTAACATTTTGAAACCTCAAAGTTTAGCCATTCCCAATATACACATCAAATATTAGCCCATTGAAAAAGTTCTAATTTTCACCTCAAAATTTGTGAATTTCCAAAGGGAACACCTATGGAAATGAACCATTTTGACATGAAACTTTCAAATTTTCAAATCGATTAGTATTTGACATGCATGTTGGAAATAACTAAAAAGCTAAGTTTCATCATAATGACCTCTGAAATAATTGGATTATGAATTTTAAAATCATTTAACTCGATATTGTTTTATCATGTGAAGAAATATTATCTAACTTTATTTGCCTATTATTTGAAGGGCTTAACATTTTGAAACCTCAAAGTTTAGCCATTCCCAATATACACATCAAATATTAGCCCATTGAAAAAGTTCTAATTTTCACCTCAAAATTTGTGAATTTCCAAAGGGAACACCTATGGAAATGAACCATTTTGACATGAAACTTTCAAATTTTCAAATCGATTAGTATTTGACATGCATGTTGGAAATAACTAAAAAGCTAAGTTTCATCATAATGACCTCTCGAAATAATTGGATTATGAATTTTAAAATCATTTAACTCGATATTGTTTTATCATGTGAAGAAATATTATCTAACTTTATTTGCCTATTATTTGAAGGGCTTAACATTTTGAAACCTCAAAGTTTAGCCATTCCCAATATACACATCAAATATTAGCCCATTGAAAAAGTTCTAATTTTCACCTCAAAATTTGTGAATTTCCAAAGGGAACACCTATGGAAATGAACCATTTTGACATGAAACTTTCAAATTTTCAAATCGATTAGTATTTGACATGCATGTTGGAAATAACTAAAAAGCTAAGTTTCATCATAATGACCTCTGAAATAATTGGATTATGAATTTTAAAATCATTTAACTCGATATTGTTTTATCATGTGAAGAAATATTATCTAACTTTATTTGCCTATTATTTGAAGGGCTTAACATTTTGAAACCTCAAAGTTTAGCCATTCCCAATATACACATCAAATATTAGCCCATTGAAAAAGTTCTAATTTTCACCTCAAAATTTGTGAATTTCCAAAGGAACACCTATGGAAATGAACCATTTTGACATGAAACTTTCAAATTTTCAAATCGATTAGTATTTGACATGCATGTTGGAAATAACTTAAAAGCTAAGTTTCATCATAATGACCTCTGAAATAATTGGATTATGAATTTTAAAATCATTTAACTCGATATTGTTTTATCATGTGAAGAAATATTATCTAACTTTATTTGCCTATTATTTGAAGGGCTTAACATTTTGAAACCTCAAAGTTTAGCCATTCCCAATATACACATCAAATATTAGCCCATTGAAAAAGTTCTAATTTTCACCTCAAAATTTGTGAATTTCCAAAGGGAACACCTATGGAAATGAACCATTTTGACATGAAACTTTCAAATTTTCAAATCGATTAGTATTTGACATGCATGTTGGAAATAACTAAAAAGCTAAGTTTCATCATAATGACCTCTGAAATAATTGGATTATGAATTTTAAAATCATTTAACTCGATATTGTTTTATCATGTGAAGAAATATTATCTAACTTTATTTGCCTATTATTTGAAGGGCTTAACATTTTGAAACCTCAAAGTTTAGCCATTCCCAATATACACATCAAATATTAGCCCATTGAAAAAGTTCTAATTTTCACCTCAAAATTTGTGAATTTCCAAAGGGAACACCTATGGAAATGAACCATTTTGACATGAAACTTTCAAATTTTCAAATCGATTAGTATTTGACATGCATGTTGGAAATAACTAAAAAGCTAAGTTTCATCATAATGACCTCTGAAATAATTGGATTATGAATTTTAAAATCATTTAACTCGATATTGTTTTATCATGTGAAGAAATATTATCTAACTTTATTTGCCTATTATTTGAAGGGCTTAACATTTTGAAACCTCAAAGTTTAGCCATTCCCAATATACACATCAAATATTAGCCCATTGAAAAAGTTCTAATTTTCACCTCAAAATTTGTGAATTTCCAAAGGGAACACCTATGGAAATGAACCATTTTGACATGAAACTTTCAAATTTTCAAATCGATTAGTATTTGACATGCATGTTGGAAATAACTAAAAAGCTAAGTTTCATCATAATGACCTCTGAAATAATTGGATTATGAATTTTAAAATCATTTAACTCGATATTGTTTTATCATGTGAAGAAATATTATCTAACTTTATTTGCCTATTATTTGAAGGGCTTAACATTTTGAAACCTCAAAGTTTAGCCATTCCCAATATACACATCAAATATTAGCCCATTGAAAAAGTTCTAATTTTCACCTCAAAATTTGTGAATTTCCAAAGGGAACACCTATGGAAATGAACCATTTTGACATGAAACTTTCAAATTTTCAAATCGATTAGTATTTGACATGCATGTTGGAAATAACTAAAAAGCTAAGTTTCATCATAATGACCTCTGAAATAATTGGATTATGAATTTTAAAATCATTTAACTCGATATTGTTTTATCATGTGAAGAAATATTATCTAACTTTATTTGCCTATTATTTGAAGGGCTTAACATTTTGAAACCTCAAAGTTTAGCCATTCCCAATATACACATCAAATATTAGCCCATTGAAAAAGTTCTAATTTTCACCTCAAAATTTGTGAATTTCCAAAGGGAACACCTATGGAAATGAACCATTTTGACATGAAACTTTCAAATTTTCAAATCGATTAGTATTTGACATGCATGTTGGAAATAACTAAAAAGCTAAGTTTCATCATAATGACCTCTGAAATAATTGGATTATGAATTTTAAAATCATTTAACTCGATATTGTTTTATCATGTGAAGAAATATTATCTAACTTTATTTGCCTATTATTTGAAGGGCTTAACATTTTGAAACCTCAAAGTTTAGCCATTCCCAATATACACATCAAATATTAGCCCATTGAAAAAGTTCTAATTTTCACCTCAAAATTTGTGAATTTCCAAAGGGAACACCTATGGAAATGAACCATTTTGACATGAAACTTTCAAATTTTCAAATCGATTAGTATTTGACATGCATGTTGGAAATAACTAAAAAGCTAAGTTTCATCATAATGACCTCTGAAATAATTGGATTATGAATTTTAAAATCATTTAACTCGATATTGTTTTATCATGTGAAGAAATATTATCTAACTTTATTTGCCTATTATTTGAAGGGCTTAACATTTTGAAACCTCAAAGTTTAGCCATTCCCAATATACACATCAAATATTAGCCCATTGAAAAAGTTCTAATTTTCACCTCAAAATTTGTGAATTTCCAAAGGGAACACCTATGGAAATGAACCATTTTGACATGAAACTTTCAAATTTTCAAATCGATTAGTATTTGACATGCATGTTGGAAATAACTAAAAAGCTAAGTTTCATCATAATGACCTCTGAAATAATTGGATTATGAATTTTAAAATCATTTAACTCGATATTGTTTTATCATGTGAAGAAATATTATCTAACTTTATTTGCCTATTATTTGAAGGGCTTAACATTTTGAAACCTCAAAGTTTAGCCATTCCCAATATACACATCAAATATTAGCCCATTGAAAAAGTTCTAATTTTCACCTCAAAATTTGTGAATTTCCAAAGGGAACACCTATGGAAATGAACCATTTTGACATGAAACTTTCAAATTTTCAAATCGATTAGTATTTGACATGCATGTTGGAAATAACTAAAAAGCTAAGTTTCATCATAATGACCTCTGAAATAATTGGATTATGAATTTTAAAATCATTTAACTCGATATTGTTTTATCATGTGAAGAAATATTATCTAACTTTATTTGCCTATTATTTGAAGGGCTTAACATTTTGAAACCTCAAAGTTTAGCCATTCCCAATATACACATCAAATATTAGCCCATTGAAAAAGTTCTAATTTTCACCTCAAAATTTGTGAATTTCCAAAGGGAACACCTATGGAAATGAACCATTTTGACATGAAACTTTCAAATTTTCAAATCGATTAGTATTTGACATGCATGTTGGAAATAACTAAAAAGCTAAGTTTCATCATAATGATGACCTCTGAAATAATTGGATTATGAATTTTAAAATCATTTAACTCGATATTGTTTTATCATGTGAAGAAATATTATCTAACTTTATTTGCCTATTATTTGAAGGGCTTAACATTTTGAAACCTCAAAGTTTAGCCATTCCCAATATACACATCAAATATTAGCCCATTGAAAAAGTTCTAATTTTCACCTCAAAATTTGTGAATTTCCAAAGGGAACACCTATGGAAATGAACCATTTTGACATGAAACTTTCAAATTTTCAAATCGATTAGTATTTGACATGCATGTTGGAAATAACTAAAAAGCTAAGTTTCATCATAATGACCTCTGAAATAATTGGATTATGAATTTTAAAATCATTTAACTCGATATTGTTTTATCATGTGAAGAAATATTATCTAACTTTATTTGCCTATTATTTGAAGGGCTTAACATTTTGAAACCTCAAAGTTTAGCCATTCCCAATATACACATCAAATATTAGCCCATTGAAAAAGTTCTAATTTTCACCTCAAAATTTGTGAATTTCCAAAGGGAACACCTATGGAAATGAACCATTTTGACATGAAACTTTCAAATTTTCAAATCGATTAGTATTTGACATGCATGTTGGAAATAACTAAAAAGCTAAGTTTCATCATAATGACCTCTGAAATAATTGGATTATGAATTTTAAAATCATTTAACTCGATATTGTTTTATCATGTGAAGAAATATTATCTAACTTTATTTGCCTATTATTTGAAGGGCTTAACATTTTGAAACCTCAAAGTTTAGCCATTCCCAATATACACATCAAATATTAGCCCATTGAAAAAGTTCTAATTTTCACCTCAAAATTTGTGAATTTCCAAAGGGAACACCTATGGAAATGAACCATTTTGACATGAAACTTTCAAATTTTCAAATCGATTAGTATTTGACATGCATGTTGGAAATAACTAAAAAGCTAAGTTTCATCATAATGACCTCTGAAATAATTGGATTATGAATTTTAAAATCATTTAACTCGATATTGTTTTATCATGTGAAGAAATATTATCTAACTTTATTTGCCTATTATTTGAAGGGCTTAACATTTTGAAACCTCAAAGTTTAGCCATTCCCAATATACACATCAAATATTAGCCCATTGAAAAAGTTCTAATTTTCACCTCAAAATTTGTGAATTTCCAAAGGGAACACCTATGGAAATGAACCATTTTGACATGAAACTTTCAAATTTTCAAATCGATTAGTATTTGACATGCATGTTGGAAATAACTAAAAAGCTAAGTTTCATCATAATGACCTCGAAATAATTGGATTATGAATTTTAAAATCATTTAACTCGATATTGTTTTATCATGTGAAGAAATATTATCTAACTTTATTTGCCTATTATTTGAAGGGCTTAACATTTTGAAACCTCAAAGTTTAGCCATTCCCAATATACACATCAAATATTAGCCCATTGAAAAAGTTCTAATTTTCACCTCAAAATTTGTGAATTTCCAAAGGGAACACCTATGGAAATGAACCATTTTGACATGAAACTTTCAAATTTTCAAATCGATTAGTATTTGACATGCATGTTGGAAATAACTAAAAAGCTAAGTTTCATCATAATGACCTCGAAATAATTGGATTATGAATTTTAAAATCATATTAACTCGATATTGTTTTATCATGTGAAGAAATATTATCTAACTTTATTTGCCTATTATTTGAAGGGCTTAACATTTTGAAACCTCAAAGTTTAGCCATTCCCAATATACACATCAAATATTAGCCCATTGAAAAAGTTCTAATTTTCACCTCAAAATTTGTGAATTTCCAAAGGGAACACCTATGGAAATGAACCATTTTGACATGAAACTTTCAAATTTTCAAATCGATTAGTATTTGACATGCATGTTGGAAATAACTAAAAAGCTAAGTTTCATCATAATGACCTCTGAAATAATTGGATTATGAATTTTAAAATCATATTAACTCGATATTGTTTTATCATGTGAAGAAATATTATCTAACTTTATTTGCCTATTATTTGAAGGGCTTAACATTTTGAAACCTCAAAGTTTAGCCATTCCCAATATACACATCAAATATTAGCCCATTGAAAAAGTTCTAATTTTCACCTCAAAATTTGTGAATTTCCAAAGGGAACACCTATGGAAATGAACCATTTTGACATGAAACTTTCAAATTTTCAAATCGATTAGTATTTGACATGCATGTTGGAAATAAATTAAAAGCTAAGTTTCATCATAATGACCTCTGAAATAATTGGATTATGAATTTTAAAATCATTTAACTCGATATTGTTTTATCATGTGAAGAAATATTATCTAACTTTATTTGCCTATTATTTGAAGGGCTTAACATTTTGAAACCTCAAAGTTTAGCCATTCCCAATATACACATCAAATATTAGCCCATTGAAAAAGTTCTAATTTTCACCTCAAAATTTGTGAATTTCCAAAGGGAACACCTATGGAAATGAACCATTTTGACATGAAACTTTCAAATTTTCAAATCGATTAGTATTTGACATGCATGTTGGAAATAACTAAAAAGCTAAGTTTCATCATAATGACCTCTGAAATAATTGGATTATGAATTTTAAAATCATTTAACTCGATATTGTTTTATCATGTGAAGAAATATTATCTAACTTTATTTGCCTATTATTTGAAGGGCTTAACATTTTGAAACCTCAAAGTTTAGCCATTCCCAATATACACATCAAATATTAGCCCATTGAAAAAGTTCTAATTTTCACCTCAAAATTTGTGAATTTCCAAAGGGAACACCTATGGAAATGAACCATTTTGACATGAAACTTTCAAATTTTCAAATCGATTAGTATTTGACATGCATGTTGGAAATAACTTAAAAGCTAAGTTTCATCATAATGACCGCCCGAAATAATTGGATTATGAATTTTAAAATCATTTAACTCGATATTGTTTTATCATGTGAAGAAATATTATCTAACTTTATTTGCCTATTATTTGAAGGGCTTAACATTTTGAAACCTCAAAGTTTAGCCATTCCCAATATACACATCAAATATTAGCCCATTGAAAAAGTTCTAATTTTCACCTCAAAATTTGTGAATTTCCAAAGGGAACACCTATGGAAATGAACCATTTTGACATGAAACTTTCAAATTTTCAAATCGATTAGTATTTGACATGCATGTTGGAAATAACTAAAAAGCTAAGTTTCATCATAATGACCTCTGAAATAATTGGATTATGAATTTTAAAATCATTTAACTCGATATTGTTTTATCATGTGAAGAAATATTATCTAACTTTATTTGCCTATTATTTGAAGGGCTTAACATTTTGAAACCTCAAAGTTTAGCCATTCCCAATATACACATCAAATATTAGCCCATTGAAAAAGTTCTAATTTTCACCTCAAAATTTGTGAATTTCCAAAGGGAACACCTATGGAAATGAACCATTTTGACATGAAACTTTCAAATTTTCAAATCGATTAGTATTTGACATGCATGTTGGAAATAAACTAAAAAGCTAAGTTTCATCATAATGACCTCTGAAATAATTGGATTATGAATTTTAAAATCATTTAACTCGATATTGTTTTATCATGTGAAGAAATATTATCTAACTTTATTTGCCTATTATTTGAAGGGCTTAACATTTTGAAACCTCAAAGTTTAGCCATTCCCAATATACACATCAAATATTAGCCCATTGAAAAAGTTCTAATTTTCACCTCAAAATTTGTGAATTTCCAAAGGGAACACCTATGGAAATGAACCATTTTGACATGAAACTTTCAAATTTTCAAATCGATTAGTATTTGACATGCATGTTGGAAATAACTAAAAAGCTAAGTTTCATCATAATGACCTCTGAAATAATTGGATTATGAATTTTAAAATCATATTAACTCGATATTGTTTTATCATGTGAAGAAATATTATCTAACTTTATTTGCCTATTATTTGAAGGGCTTAACATTTTGAAACCTCAAAGTTTAGCCATTCCCAATATACACATCAAATATTAGCCCATTGAAAAAGTTCTAATTTTCACCTCAAAATTTGTGAATTTCCAAAGGGAACACCTATGGAAATGAACCATTTTGACATGAAACTTTCAAATTTTCAAATCGATTAGTATTTGACATGCATGTTGGAAATAAATAAAAAGCTAAGTTTCATCATAATGACCGCCAGAAATAATTGGATTATGAATTTTAAAATCATTTAACTCGATATTGTTTTATCATGTGAAGAAATATTATCTAACTTTATTTGCCTATTATTTGAAGGGCTTAACATTTTGAAACCTCAAAGTTTAGCCATTCCCAATATACACATCAAATATTAGCCCATTGAAAAAGTTCTAATTTTCACCTCAAAATTTGTGAATTTCCAAAGGGAACACCTATGGAAATGAACCATTTTGACATGAAACTTTCAAATTTTCAAATCGATTAGTATTTGACATGCATGTTGGAAATAACTAAAAAGCTAAGTTTTATCATAATGACCTCGAAATAATTGGATTATGAATTTTAAAATCATTTAACTCGATATTGTTTTATCATGTGAAGAAATATTATCTAACTTTATTTGCCTATTATTTGAAGGGCTTAACATTTTGAAACCTCAAAGTTTAGCCATTCCCAATATACACATCAAATATTAGCCCATTGAAAAAGTTCTAATTTTCACCTCAAAATTTGTGAATTTCCAAAGGGAACACCTATGGAAATGAACCATTTTGACATGAAACTTTCAAATTTTCAAATCGATTAGTATTTGACATGCATGTTGGAAATAACTAAAAAGCTAAGTTTCATCATAATGACCTCCGAAATAATTGGATTATGAATTTTAAAATCATATTAACTCGATATTGTTTTATCATGTGAAGAAATATTATCTAACTTTATTTGCCTATTATTTGAAGGGCTTAACATTTTGAAACCTCAAAGTTTAGCCATTCCCAATATACACATCAAATATTAGCCCATTGAAAAAGTTCTAATTTTCACCTTAAAATTTGTGAATTTCCAAAGGAAGACCTATGGAAATGAACCATTTTGACATGAAACTTTCAAATTTTCAAATCGATTAGTATTTGACATGCATGTTGGAAATAAATTAAAAGCTAAGTTTCATCATAATGACCGCCTGAAATAATTGGATTATGAATTTTAAAATCATTTAACTCGATATTGTTTTATCATGTGAAGAAATATTATCTAACTTTATTTGCCTATTATTTGAAGGGCTTAACATTTTGAAACCTCAAAGTTTAGCCATTCCCAATATACACATCAAATATTAGCCCATTGAAAAAGTTCTAATTTTCACCTCAAAATTTGTGAATTTCCAAAGGGAACACCTATGGAAATGAACCATTTTGACATGAAACTTTCAAATTTTCAAATCGATTAGTATTTGACATGCATGTTGGAAATAACTAAAAAGCTAAGTTTCATCATAATGACCTCTGAAATAATTGGATTATGAATTTTAAAATCATTTAACTCGATATTGTTTTATCATGTGAAGAAATATTATCTAACTTTATTTGCCTATTATTTGAAGGGCTTAACATTTTGAAACCTCAAAGTTTAGCCATTCCCAATATACACATCAAATATTAGCCCATTGAAAAAGTTCTAATTTTCACCTTAAAATTTGTGAATTTCCAAAGGGAACACCTATGGAAATGAACCATTTTGACATGAAACTTTCAAATTTTCAAATCGATTAGTATTTGACATGCATGTTGGAAATAAATTAAAAGCTAAGTTTCATCATAATGACCTCCGAAATAATTGGATTATGAATTTTAAAATCATTTAACTCGATATTGTTTTATCATGTGAAGAAATATTATCTAACTTTATTTGCCTATTATTTGAAGGGCTTAACATTTTGAAACCTCAAAGTTTAGCCATTCCCAATATACACATCAAATATTAGCCCATTGAAAAAGTTCTAATTTTCACCTCAAAATTTGTGAATTTCCAAAGGGAACACCTATGGAAATGAACCATTTTGACATGAAACTTTCAAATTTTCAAATCGATTAGTATTTGACATGCATGTTGGAAATAAATAAAAAGCTAAGTTTCATCATAATGACCCTCGAAATAATTGGATTATGAATTTTAAAATCATATTAACTCGATATTGTTTTATCATGTGAAGAAATATTATCTAACTTTATTTGCCTATTATTTGAAGGGCTTAACATTTTGAAACCTCAAAGTTTAGCCATTCCCAATATACACATCAAATATTAGCCCATTGAAAAAGTTCTAATTTTCACCTTAAAATTTGTGAATTTCCAAAGGGAAGACCTATGGAAATGAACCATTTTGACATGAAACTTTCAAATTTTCAAATCGATTAGTATTTGACATGCATGTTGGAAATAAATTAAAAGCTAAGTTTCATCATAATGACCTCTGAAATAATTGGATTATGAATTTTAAAATCATTTAACTCGATATTGTTTTATCATGTGAAGAAATATTATCTAACTTTATTTGCCTATTATTTGAAGGGCTTAACATTTTGAAACCTCAAAGTTTAGCCATTCCCAATATACACATCAAATATTAGCCCATTGAAAAAGTTCTAATTTTCACCTTAAAATTTGTGAATTTCCAAAGGGAAGACCTATGGAAATGAACCATTTTGACATGAAACTTTCAAATTTTCAAATCGATTAGTATTTGACATGCATGTTGGAAATAAATTAAAAGCTAAGTTTCATCATAATGACCGCCTGAAATAATTGGATTATGAATTTTAAAATCATTTAACTCGATATTGTTTTATCATGTGAAGAAATATTATCTAACTTTATTTGCCTATTATTTGAAGGGCTTAACATTTTGAAACCTCAAAGTTTAGCCATTCCCAATATACACATCAAATATTAGCCCATTGAAAAAGTTCTAATTTTCACCTCAAAATTTGTGAATTTCCAAAGGGAACACCTATGGAAATGAACCATTTTGACATGAAACTTTCAAATTTTCAAATCGATTAGTATTTGACATGCATGTTGGAAATAAATAAAAAGCTAAGTTTCATCATAATGACCTCTGAAATAATTGGATTATGAATTTTAAAATCATTTAACTCGATATTGTTTTATCATGTGAAGAAATATTATCTAACTTTATTTGCCTATTATTTGAAGGGCTTAACATTTTGAAACCTCAAAGTTTAGCCATTCCCAATATACACATCAAATATTAGCCCATTGAAAAAGTTCTAATTTTCACCTCAAAATTTGTGAATTTCCAAAGGGAACACCTATGGAAATGAACCATTTTGACATGAAACTTTCAAATTTTCAAATCGATTAGTATTTGACATGCATGTTGGAAATAACTAAAAAGCTAAGTTTCATCATAATGACCTCTGAAATAATTGGATTATGAATTTTAAAATCATATTAACTCGATATTGTTTTATCATGTGAAGAAATATTATCTAACTTTATTTGCCTATTATTTGAAGGGCTTAACATTTTGAAACCTCAAAGTTTAGCCATTCCCAATATACACATCAAATATTAGCCCATTGAAAAAGTTCTAATTTTCACCTTAAAATTTGTGAATTTCCAAAGGAAGACCTATGGAAATGAACCATTTTGACATGAAACTTTCAAATTTTCAAATCGATTAGTATTTGACATGCATGTTGGAAATAAATTAAAAGCTAAGTTTCATCATAATGACCGCCTGAAATAATTGGATTATGAATTTTAAAATCATTTAACTCGATATTGTTTTATCATGTGAAGAAATATTATCTAACTTTATTTGCCTATTATTTGAAGGGCTTAACATTTTGAAACCTCAAAGTTTAGCCATTCCCAATATACACATCAAATATTAGCCCATTGAAAAAGTTCTAATTTTCACCTCAAAATTTGTGAATTTCCAAAGGGAACACCTATGGAAATGAACCATTTTGACATGAAACTTTCAAATTTTCAAATCGATTAGTATTTGACATGCATGTTGGAAATAAATTAAAAGCTAAGTTTCATCATAATGACCGCCTGAAATAATTGGATTATGAATTTTAAAATCATATTAACTCGATATTGTTTTATCATGTGAAGAAATATTATCTAACTTTATTTGCCTATTATTTGAAGGGCTTAACATTTTGAAACCTCAAAGTTTAGCCATTCCCAATATACACATCAAATATTAGCCCATTGAAAAAGTTCTAATTTTCACCTCAAAATTTGTGAATTTCCAAAGGGAACACCTATGGAAATGAACCATTTTGACATGAAACTTTCAAATTTTCAAATCGATTAGTATTTGACATGCATGTTGGAAATAACTAAAAAGCTAAGTTTCATCATAATGACCTCTGAAATAATTGGATTATGAATTTTAAAATCATATTAACTCGATATTGTTTTATCATGTGAAGAAATATTATCTAACTTTATTTGCCTATTATTTGAAGGGCTTAACATTTTGAAACCTCAAAGTTTAGCCATTCCCAATATACACATCAAATATTAGCCCATTGAAAAAGTTCTAATTTTCACCTCAAAATTTGTGAATTTCCAAAGGGAACACCTATGGAAATGAACCATTTTGACATGAAACTTTCAAATTTTCAAATCGATTAGTATTTGACATGCATGTTGGAAATAACTAAAAAGCTAAGTTTCATCATAATGACCTCTGAAATAATTGGATTATGAATTTTAAAATCATATTAACTCGATATTGTTTTATCATGTGAAGAAATATTATCTAACTTTATTTGCCTATTATTTGAAGGGCTTAACATTTTGAAACCTCAAATTTTAGCCATTCCCAATATACACATCAAATATTAGCCCATTGAAAAAGTTCTAATTTTCACCTCAAAATTTGTGAATTTCCAAAGGGAACACCTATGGAAATGAACCATTTTGACATGAAACTTTCAAATTTTCAAATCGATTAGTATTTGACATGCATGTTGGAAATAACTAAAAAGCTAAGTTTCATCATAATGACCTCTGAAATAATTGGATTATGAATTTTAAAATCATATTAACTCGATATTGTTTTATCATGTGAAGAAATATTATCTAACTTTATTTGCCTATTATTTGAAGGGCTTAACATTTTGAAACCTCAAAGTTTAGCCATTCCCAATATACACATCAAATATTAGCCCATTGAAAAAGTTCTAATTTTCACCTCAAAATTTGTGAATTTCCAAAGGGAACACCTATGGAAATGAACCATTTTGACATGAAACTTTCAAATTTTCAAATCGATTAGTATTTGACATGCATGTTGGAAATAACTAAAAAGCTAAGTTTCATCATAATGACCTCTGAAATAATTGGATTATGAATTTTAAAATCATATTAACTCGATATTGTTTTATCATGTGAAGAAATATTATCTAACTTTATTTGCCTATTATTTGAAGGGCTTAACATTTTGAAACCTCAAAGTTTAGCCATTCCCAATATACACATCAAATATTAGCCCATTGAAAAAGTTCTAATTTTCACCTCAAAATTTGTGAATTTCCAAAGGGAACACCTATGGAAATGAACCATTTTGACATGAAACTTTCAAATTTTCAAATCGATTAGTATTTGACATGCATGTTGGAAATAACTAAAAAGCTAAGTTTCATCATAATGACCTCTGAAATAATTGGATTATGAATTTTAAAATCATATTAACTCGATATTGTTTTATCATGTGAAGAAATATTATCTAACTTTATTTGCCTATTATTTGAAGGGCTTAACATTTTGAAACCTCAAATTTTAGCCATTCCCAATATACACATCAAATATTAGCCCATTGAAAAAGTTCTAATTTTCACCTCAAAATTTGTGAATTTCCAAAGGGAACACCTATGGAAATGAACCATTTTGACATGAAACTTTCAAATTTTCAAATCGATTAGTATTTGACATGCATGTTGGAAATAACTAAAAAGCTAAGTTTCATCATAATGACCTCTGAAATAATTGGATTATGAATTTTAAAATCATATTAACTCGATATTGTTTTATCATGTGAAGAAATATTATCTAACTTTATTTGCCTATTATTTGAAGGGCTTAACATTTTGAAACCTCAAAGTTTAGCCATTCCCAATATACACATCAAATATTAGCCCATTGAAAAAGTTCTAATTTTCACCTCAAAATTTGTGAATTTCCAAAGGGAACACCTATGGAAATGAACCATTTTGACATGAAACTTTCAAATTTTCAAATCGATTAGTA
Source organism: Linum usitatissimum (assembly GCA_030674075.2). Classification (NCBI taxonomy): domain Eukaryota; kingdom Viridiplantae; phylum Streptophyta; class Magnoliopsida; order Malpighiales; family Linaceae; genus Linum; species Linum usitatissimum. Next base: position 123,059 of record JAUJYP020000338.1, read on the forward strand.
TTTGACATGCATGTTGGAAATAACTAAAAAGCTAAGTTTCATCATAATGACCTCTGAAATAATTGGATTATGAATTTTAAAATCATATTAACTCGATATTGTTTTATCATGTGAAGAAATATTATCTAACTTTATTTGCCTATTATTTGAAGGGCTTAACATTTTGAAACCTCAAATTTTAGTCATTCCCAATATACACATCAAATATTAGCCCATTGAAAAAGTTCTAATTTTCACCTTAAAATTTGTGAATTTCCAAAGGAAGACCTATGGAAATGAACCATTTTGACATGAAACTTTCAAATTTTCAAATCGATTAGTATTTGACATGCATGTTGGAAATAAATTAAAAGCTAAGTTTCATCATAATGACCTCTGAAATAATTGGATTATGAATTTTAAAATCATTTAACTCGATATTGTTTTATCATGTGAAGAAATATTATCTAACTTTATTTGCCTATTATTTGAAGGGCTTAACATTTTGAAACCTCAAAGTTTAGCCATTCCCAATATACACATCAAATATTAGCCCATTGAAAAAGTTCTAATTTTCACCTCAAAATTTGTGAATTTCCAAAGGGAACACCTATGGAAATGAACCATTTTGACATGAAACTTTCAAATTTTCAAATCGATTAGTATTTGACATGCATGTTGGAAATAACTAAAAAGCTAAGTTTCATCATAATGACCTCTGAAATAATTGGATTATGAATTTTAAAATCATATTAACTCGATATTGTTTTATCATGTGAAGAAATATTATCTAACTTTATTTGCCTATTATTTGAAGGGCTTAACATTTTGAAACCTCAAAGTTTAGCCATTCCCAATATACACATCAAATATTAGCCCATTGAAAAAGTTCTAATTTTCACCTCAAAATTTGTGAATTTCCAAAGGGAACACCTATGGAAATGAACCATTTTGACATGAAACTTTCAAATTTTCAAATCGATTAGTATTTGACATGCATGTTGGAAATAACTAAAAAGCTAAGTTTCATCATAATGACCTCTGAAATAATTGGATTATGAATTTTAAAATCATATTAACTCGATATTGTTTTATCATGTGAAGAAATATTATCTAACTTTATTTGCCTATTATTTGAAGGGCTTAACATTTTGAAACCTCAAATTTTAGTCATTCCCAATATACACATCAAATATTAGCCCATTGAAAAAGTTCTAATTTTCACCTTAAAATTTGTGAATTTCCAAAGGAAGACCTATGGAAATGAACCATTTTGACATGAAACTTTCAAATTTTCAAATCGATTAGTATTTGACATCCATGTTGGAAATAAATTAAAAGCTAAGTTTCATCATAATGACCGCCTGAAATAATTGGATTATGAATTTTAAAATCATTTAACTCAATATTGTTTTATCATGTGAAGAAATATTATCTAACTTTATTTGCCTATTATTTGAAGGGCTTAACATTTTGAAACCTCAACGTTTAGCCATTCCCAATATACACATCAAATATTAGCCCATTGAAAAAGTTCTAATTTTCACCTCAAAATTTGTGAATTTCCAAAGGGAACACCTATGGAAATGAACCATTTTGACAAGAAACTTTCAAATTTTCAAATCGATTAGTATATGACATGCATGTTGGAAATAACTAAAAAGCTAAGTTTCATCATAATGACCTCTGAAATAATTGGATTATGAATTTTAAAATCATATTAACTCGATATTGTTTTATCATGTGAAGAAATATTATCTAACTTTATTTGCCTATTATTTGAAGGGCTTAACATTTTGAAACCTCAAAGTTTAGCCATTCCCAATATACACATCAAATATTAGCCCATTGAAAAAGTTCTAATTTTCACCTCAAAATTTGTGAATTTCCAAAGGGAACACCTATGGAAATGAACCATTTTGACATGAAACTTTCAAATTTTCAAATCGATTAGTATTTGACATGCATGTTGGAAATAACTAAAAAGCTAAGTTTCATCATAATGACCTCTGAAATAATTGGATTATGAATTTTAAAATCATATTAACTCGATATTGTTTTATCATGTGAAGAAATATTATCTAACTTTATTTGCCTATTATTTGAAGGGCTTAACATTTTGAAACCTCAAAGTTTAGCCATTCCCAATATACACATCAAATATTAGCCCATTGAAAAAGTTCTAATTTTCACCTCAAAATTTGTGAATTTCCAAAGGGAACACCTATGGAAATGAACCATTTTGACAAGAAACTTTCAAATTTTCAAATCGATTAGTATATGACATGCATGTTGGAAATAACTAAAAAGCTAAGTTTCATCATAATGACCTCTGAAATAATTGGATTATGAATTTTAAAATCATATTAACTCGATATTGTTTTATCATGTGAAGAAATATTATCTAACTTTATTTGCCTATTATTTGAAGGGCTTAACATTTTGAAACCTCAAAGTTTAGCCATTCCCAATATACACATCAAATATTAGCCCATTGAAAAAGTTCTAATTTTCACCTCAAAATTTGTGAATTTCCAAAGGGAACACCTATGGAAATGAACCATTTTGACAAGAAACTTTCAAATTTTCAAATCGATTAGTATTTGACATGCATGTTGGAAATAACTAAAAAGCTAAGTTTCATCATAATGACCTCTGAAATAATTGGATTATGAATTTTAAAATCATATTAACTCGATATTGTTTTATCATGTGAAGAAATATTATCTAACTTTATTTGCCTATTATTTGAAGGGCTTAACATTTTGAAACCTCAAATTTTAGTCATTCCCAATATACACATCAAATATTAGCCCATTGAAAAAGTTCTAATTTTCACCTTAAAATTTGTGAATTTCCAAAGGAAGACCTTTGGAAATGAACCATTTTGACATGAAACTTTCAAATTTTCAAATCGATTAGTATTTGACATCCATGTTGGAAATAAATTAAAAGCTAAGTTTCATCATAATGACCGCCTGAAATAATTGGATTATGAATTTTAAAATCATTTAACTCAATATTGTTTTATCATGTGAAGAAATATTATCTAACTTTATTTGCCTATTATTTGAAGGGCTTAACATTTTGAAACCTCAAAGTTTAGCCATTCCCAATATACACATCAAATATTAGCCCATTGAAAAAGTTCTAATTTTCACCTCAAAATTTGTGAATTTCCAAAGGGAACACCTATGGAAATGAACCATTTTGACAAGAAACTTTCAAATTTTCAAATCGATTAGTATATGACATGCATGTTGGAAATAACTAAAAAGCTAAGTTTCATCATAATGACCTCGAAATAATTGGATTATGAATTTTAAAATCATATTAACTCGATATTATTTTATCATGTGAAGAAATATTATCTAACTTTATTTGCCTATTATTTGAAGGGCTTAACATTTTGAAACCTCAAAGTTTAGCCATTCCCAATATACACATCAAATATTAGCCCATTGAAAAAGTTCTAATTTTCACCTCAAAATTTGTGAATTTCCAAAGGGAACACCTATGGAAATGAACCATTTTGACATGAAACTTTCAAATTTTCAAATCGATTAGTATATGACATGCATGTTGGAAATAACTAAAAAGCTAAGTTTCATCATAATGACCTCTGAAATAATTGGATTATGAATTTTAAAATCATATTAACTCGATATTGTTTTATCATGTGAAGAAATATTATCTAACTTTATTTGCCTATTATTTGAAGGGCTTAACATTTTGAAACCTCAAATTTTAGTCATTCCCAATATACACATCAAATATTAGCCCATTGAAAAAGTTCTAATTTTCACCTTAAAATTTGTGAATTTCCAAAGGAAGACCTATGGAAATGAACCATTTTGACATGAAACTTTCAAATTTTCAAATCGATTAGTATTTGACATCCATGTTGGAAATAAATTAAAAGCTAAGTTTCATCATAATGACCTCTGAAATAATTGGATTATGAATTTTAAAATCATTTAACTCAATATTGTTTTATCATGTGAAGAAATATTATCTAACTTTATTTGCCTATTATTTGAAGGGCTTAACATTTTGAAACCTCAACGTTTAGCCATTCCCAATATACACATCAAATATTAGCCCATTGAAAAAGTTCTAATTTTCACCTCAAAATTTGTGAATTTCCAAAGGGAACACCTATGGAAATGAACCATTTTGACAAGAAACTTTCAAATTTTCAAATCGATTAGTATATGACATGCATGTTGGAAATAACTAAAAAGCTAAGTTTCATCATAATGACCTCTGAAATAATTGGATTATGAATTTTAAAATCATATTAACTCGATATTGTTTTATCATGTGAAGAAATATTATCTAACTTTATTTGCCTATTATTTGAAGGGCTTAACATTTTGAAACCTCAAATTTTAGCCATTCCCAATATACACATCAAATATTAGCCCATTGAAAAAGTTCTAATTTTCACCTCAAAATTTGTGAATTTCCAAAGGGAACACCTATGGAAATGAACCATTTTGACATGAAACTTTCAAATTTTCAAATCGATTAGTATTTGACATGCATGTTGGAAATAACTAAAAAGCTAAGTTTCATCATAATGACCTCTGAAATAATTGGATTATGAATTTTAAAATCATATTAACTCGATATTGTTTTATCATGTGAAGAAATATTATCTAACTTTATTTGCCTATTATTTGAAGGGCTTAACATTTTGAAACCTCAAAGTTTAGTCATTCCCAATATACACATCAAATATTAGCCCATTGAAAAAGTTCTAATTTTCACCTCAAAATTTGTGAATTTCCAAAGGGAACACCTATGGAAATGAACCATTTTGACAAGAAACTTTCAAATTTTCAAATCGATTAGTATATGACATGCATGTTGGAAATAACTAAAAAGCTAAGTTTCATCATAATGACCTCTGAAATAATTGGATTATGAATTTTAAAATCATATTAACTCGATATTGTTTTATCATGTGAAGAAATATTATCTAACTTTATTTGCCTATTATTTGAAGGGCTTAACATTTTGAAACCTCAAATTTTAGTCATTCCCAATATACACATCAAATATTAGCCCATTGAAAAAGTTCTAATTTTCACCTCAAAATTTGTGAATTTCCAAAGGGAACACCTATGGAAATGAACCATTTTGACAAGAAACTTTCAAATTTTCAAATCGATTAGTATATGACATGCATGTTGGAAATAACTAAAAAGCTAAGTTTCATCATAATGACCTCTGAAATAATTGGATTATGAATTTTAAAATCATATTAACTCGATATTATTTTATCATGTGAAGAAATATTATCTAACTTTATTTGCCTATTATTTGAAGGGCTTAACATTTTGAAACCTCAACGTTTAGCCATTCCCAATATACACATCAAATATTAGCCCATTGAAAAAGTTCTAATTTTCACCTCAAAATTTGTGAATTTCCAAAGGGAACACCTATGGAAATGAACCATTTTGACAAGAAACTTTCAAATTTTCAAATCGATTAGTATATGACATGCATGTTGGAAATAACTAAAAAGCTAAGTTTCATCATAATGACCTCTTGAAATAATTGGATTATGAATTTTAAAATCATATTAACTCGATATTGTTTTATCATGTGAAGAAATATTATCTAACTTTATTTGCCTATTATTTGAAGGGCTTAACATTTTGAAACCTCAAATTTTAGTCATTCCCAATATACACATAAAATATTAGCCCATTGAAAAAGTTCTAATTTTCACCTTAAAATTTGTGAATTTCCAAAGGAAGACCTATGGAAATGAACCATTTTGACAAGAAACTTTCAAATTTTCAAATCGATTAGTATTTGACATCCATGTTGGAAATAAATAAAAAGCTAAGTTTCATCATAATGACCTCTGAAATAATTGGATTATGAATTTTAAAATCATTTAACTCAATATTGTTTTATCATGTGAAGAAATATTATCTAACTTTATTTGCCTATTATTTGAAGGGCTTAACATTTTGAAACCTCAACGTTTAGCCATTCCCAATATACACATCAAATATTAGCCCATTGAAAAAGTTCTAATTTTCACCTCAAAATTTGTGAATTTCCAAAGGGAACACCTATGGAAATGAACCATTTTGACAAGAAACTTTCAAATTTTCAAATCGATTAGTATATGACATGCATGTTGGAAATAACTAAAAAGCTAAGTTTCATCATAATGACCTCTGAAATAATTGGATTATGAATTTTAAAATCATATTAACTCGATATTATTTTATCATGTGAAGAAATATTATCTAACTTTATTTGCCTATTATTTGAAGGGCTTAACATTTTGAAACCTCAAAGTTTAGCCATTCCCAATATACACATCAAATATTAGCCCATTGAAAAAGTTCTAATTTTCACCTCAAAATTTGTGAATTTCCAAAGGGAACACCTATGGAAATGAACCATTTTGACAAGAAACTTTCAAATTTTCAAATCGATTAGTATATGACATGCATGTTGGAAATAACTAAAAAGCTAAGTTTCATCATAATGACCTCTGAAATAATTGGATTATGAATTTTAAAATCATATTAACTCGATATTGTTTTATCATGTGAAGAAATATTATCTAACTTTATTTGCCTATTATTTGAAGGGCTTAACATTTTGAAACCTCAAATTTTAGTCATTCCCAATATACACATCAAATATTAGCCCATTGAAAAAGTTCTAATTTTCACCTTAAAATTTGTGAATTTCCAAAGGAAGACCTATGGAAATGAACCATTTTGACATGAAACTTTCAAATTTTCAAATCGATTAGTATTTGACATGCATGTTGGAAATTATTAAAAAGCTAAGTTTCATCATAATGACCTCTGAAATAATTGGATTATGAATTTTAAAATCATATTAACTCGATATTGTTTTATCATGTGAAGAAATATTATCTAACTTTATTTGCCTATTATTTGAAGGGCTTAACATTTTGAAACCTCAACGTTTAGCCATTCCCAATATACACATCAAATATTAGCCCATTGAAAAAGTTCTAATTTTCACCTCAAAATTTGTGAATTTCCAAAGGGAACACCTATGGAAATGAACCATTTTGACAAGAAACTTTCAAATTTTCAAATCGATTAGTATATGACATGCATGTTGGAAATAACTAAAAAGCTAAGTTTCATCATAATGACCTCTCGAAATAATTGGATTATGAATTTTAAAATCATATTAACTCGATATTGTTTTATCATGTGAAGAAATATTATCTAACTTTATTTGCCTATTATTTGAAGGGCTTAACATTTTGAAACCTCAAATTTTAGCCATTCCCAATATACACATCAAATATTAGCCCATTGAAAAAGTTCTAATTTTCACCTCAAAATTTGTGAATTTCCAAAGGAAGACCTATGGAAATGAACCATTTTGACATGAAACTTTCAAATTTTCAAATCGATTAGTATTTGACATGCATGTTGGAAATAACTAAAAAGCTAAGTTTCATCATAATGACCTCTGAAATAATTGGATTATGAATTTTAAAATCATATTAACTCGATATTGTTTTATCATGTGAAGAAATATTATCTAACTTTATTTGCCTATTATTTGAAGGGCTTAACATTTTGAAACCTCAAATTTTAGCCATTCCCAATATACACATCAAATATTAGCCCATTGAAAAAGTTCTAATTTTCACCTCAAAATTTGTGAATTTCCAAAGGGAACACCTATGGAAATGAACCATTTTGACATGAAACTTTCAAATTTTCAAATCGATTAGTATTTGACATGCATGTTGGAAATAACTAAAAAGCTAAGTTTCATCATAATGACCTCTGAAATAATTGGATTATGAATTTTAAAATCATATTAACTCGATATTGTTTTATCATGTGAAGAAATATTATCTAACTTTATTTGCCTATTATTTGAAGGGCTTAACATTTTGAAACCTCAACGTTTAGCCATTCCCAATATACACATCAAATATTAGCCCATTGAAAAAGTTCTAATTTTCACCTCAAAATTTGTGAATTTCCAAAGGGAACACCTATGGAAATGAACCATTTTGACAAGAAACTTTCAAATTTTCAAATCGATTAGTATATGACATGCATGTTGGAAATAACTAAAAAGCTAAGTTTCATCATAATGACCTCTGAAATAATTGGATTATGAATTTTAAAATCATATTAACTCGATATTGTTTTATCATGTGAAGAAATATTATCTAACTTTATTTGCCTATTATTTGAAGGGCTTAACATTTTGAAACCTCAAATTTTAGCCATTCCCAATATACACATCAAATATTAGCCCATTGAAAAAGTTCTAATTTTCACCTCAAAATTTGTGAATTTCCAAAGGGAACACCTATGGAAATGAACCATTTTGACAAGAAACTTTCAAATTTTCAAATCGATTAGTATATGACATGCATGTTGGAAATAACTAAAAAGCTAAGTTTCATCATAATGACCTCTGAAATAATTGGATTATGAATTTTAAAATCATATTAACTCGATATTGTTTTATCATGTGAAGAAATATTATCTAACTTTATTTGCCTATTATTTGAAGGGCTTAACATTTTGAAACCTCAAATTTTAGCCATTCCCAATATACACATCAAATATTAGCCCATTGAAAAAGTTCTAATTTTCACCTCAAAATTTGTGAATTTCCAAAGGGAACACCTATGGAAATGAACCATTTTGACATGAAACTTTCAAATTTTCAAATCGATTAGTATTTGACATGCATGTTGGAAATAACTAAAAAGCTAAGTTTCATCATAATGACCTCTCGAAATAATTGGATTATGAATTTTAAAATCATATTAACTCGATATTGTTTTATCATGTGAAGAAATATTATCTAACTTTATTTGCCTATTATTTGAAGGGCTTAACATTTTGAAACCTCAAATTTTAGTCATTCCCAATATACACATCAAATATTAGCCCATTGAAAAAGTTCTAATTTTCACCTTAAAATTTGTGAATTTCCAAAGGAAGACCTATGGAAATGAACCATTTTGACATGAAACTTTCAAATTTTCAAATCGATTAGTATTTGACATCCATGTTGGAAATAAATTAAAAGCTAAGTTTCATCATAATGACCGCCAGAAATAATTGGATTATGAATTTTAAAATCATTTAACTCAATATTGTTTTATCATGTGAAGAAATATTATCTAACTTTATTTGCCTATTATTTGAAGGGCTTAACATTTTGAAACCTCAACGTTTAGCCATTCCCAATATACACATCAAATATTAGCCCATTGAAAAAGTTCTAATTTTCACCTCAAAATTTGTGAATTTCCAAAGGGAACACCTATGGAAATGAACCATTTTGACAAGAAACTTTCAAATTTTCAAATCGATTAGTATATGACATGCATGTTGGAAATAACTAAAAAGCTAAGTTTCATCATAATGACCTCTGAAATAATTGGATTATGAATTTTAAAATCATATTAACTCGATATTATTTTATCATGTGAAGAAATATTATCTAACTTTATTTGCCTATTATTTGAAGGGCTTAACA